>VZSF01003641.1:0-243061 GCA_013398295.1 Chionis minor | reverse complement strand
ACACACACACACACACACAGACGATGGGAATTTGCTTCTGTGTTTTGTTTTCTCCCAGGTCCCACCAGTGTGAACACATCCTACTGCTGCACTGGCCATCTTCACCCGAGCCCTTGCTTCAACAAGTGACGTCGCTTTGATTTTCTTCCTCTGCTTCAGAAACACGCTCGGTTTGGCCTCATGACAGGAGAAATTGTTTCACCTGGATGGAAGAAGGTCCAGGATAATTGCACGGCTCATATTGTGAAGATGAAAGTAACTGTCTGCTCTTTCTGGTGCATCCTTGTTTTGATCTGCAAAGTGCTGAAAACTGAGCCCTGGCCCAGCAAAATGCTTCAAGGCTGCTGGCTTGCTTTGGTATTCAGTTTTGTCTTTGGGACAGAGACAGAGAAAGTTAAGCATTCATGTTCACTGTACCTACAATCTCAAATGGGAGTTAATCACTTCTTTTTTTCATGATTGTGTATCGCGCATCGGAATGATACCGGTGTGAATTGAGGCAGCTGACATCTTGATGGCAGTCTCCCAAATAAGGCTGCAGATGCAGCCAGTTTAAAATGCTGGGATTTTTTAATCAGAGGTATTCAAATTTTATTCTCAATAAAATTAAATTAAATTTATTCCCTGCTACCACTGATCAGTTTAAGAACAAGACAAGGCATGAATTACTCATATTTTCTTCCAGAGCTTTTTGTCAGATCAAACAGTTAAACTTGGGCTCTGTGTAGCTGTCTGTCTGTCTGCCCGTCTGTCCATCTAGCTATCTCTCTATCAGTCATTTGGCCTGTTTCATAGAGTAACAAGGTCGACATTTCTCGGCGAAATGCACACAATAATTCACGAGTGCTAGTTTTTCAAGAAAGAGGTTTCTCCTAGAGACAATTACATGAAGAGAAATTTAGCCACAAGGGATGTGTGGAGTAAACAGACGTTTTGCAGAAGTGACTGTCTCTTGTCCTCCTTGGGATCCTTAGGTTGGAAATGTAAATCCACTGGGATTATATAATTTCATAGCTCAGAAATTAATGTGCCACATTTCATTAGGGCCTGTGGCTGCTTCACTGCAGAATATTTTTTCTTCTTCATTACGTCTGTGACTTGCAGTTGGAAATCCAAAATGGATCAATCTGGGATATTGCTACAGCGCAATACCATCTGACAAACCACTTAATAAATGCCGTGAAGAAGTGACGTACAGCCTGCTCCTGAATAGCCTGTCGCCAGACGCCAACAAAACTATCTGCATCTGCCTGATAATGGGAAACCATAATGATTTTCTTGTCATGTAGCTTGTGAATATGGAGTGAAATCTTTTCCTTCACAGAACATGGCTGCTTGTATGTTGATGAATGACTTATGTTATTAGCCAAAGCTGTTGACTTGTCTGGCCCCCGAATACCACCAACTGCAAACATTGCATGTTTCCAGTGGATTCCAATAACAGTGTGGAAGAAGCCACCATTCTTGCTGGGTATAAATACACTAATAACCCTCCTTAGTGAGCACAGCAGTGAGGTATAGCTTTCTTTGCTGATCTGAATGCATATTCCCTTTGTATTCTCATGTAAATGAACACAGCGTATAGATGGGACAAAAACCTGCTGAGTGGGAAGAGGAGTATGTGAAGGAAGAAGCAGAGAAAAGTCTGGAAGTTAATCTCAACTCTAATATTTCAGTAATTAGCTCACAATAACACTGCAGAGCACTAGCAGCTTTTTGTAAAGATTTTGTGTAGGCTTTCTTCATCAACTATAAAGAAATGGTATTGAGAAAGGTTTGCTATTATTTTTAAACAAATTACTAAAGATTCTTCATGGTAATTTATTCAGACTTTCATAATGTTCTCTATCATAAAATATGCACATTAAGAATCCTGTAAGTGCTTTTGTTCAATATGTCATTTCAGGAAGGGATTTACTGAGGTTGCACCAACTGACTTCACTGCAGCTACACTGAAATAGTTATTCAAATATCTTCACTGGAAATCAGTGGAACCTTTCTTTTGACATTTTATCGTGGATTCTATTTTGATGCATCAACATGGTGTATGTCACGGTGATATTTCAGCACGACATTTTAAGCACGATTCTCTGCCTATGTGTACACAGTCCTTCCCTGAGAGCTGGCACTGCAGGCAAGAAAGCTATTTTAAAAGCTAAGCAAAAATGTCTTATTTTGAGGAACAATTCCATTTTTTTAATCTGTAAGGGTCCATATTTCGTGGTCTGGCTTTGGCAGAATCATATGGTGTTTGCTTAGGTTATGCAGCTGGTGGCATTTACACTATGCTGCCTTTGAAGCAAAGGACTCCAATCCTCAGACTGGTTTTTGCCTGTTGTCCTCTCCTGCCGGCCAGGTGCTTGCTCTGGTGCTGCAGCACCAGTCTGGTCCAGCCAGAAGGCAGAGGAAAAGGAAGGATTAAGGCTACATCTCTCAGGACCAGCTCACAAGGAGCTGGTACAGGCCAAAGCACAGCTAGTGAGTTTGATTAAAATGACTTTAACCCACCAAAGGCTGAATGTGTGAGGACATCAGTTCAAATTTGCAGACAATGTTTTGATGTATCTTACCATGATATTTATAAATAAAGATGATGAGACAAGCCTGTAGACAATAGGACCTACATATTGCAATGATTTCAAAATTCTTCATTTCCTTTGTACAAAAATAAGAGGCAGAGCTACAAAATGTTTGAAATGTGCAGTGAAGGCATTTATTGGAGCATCATGATCATTCTCACAAGTGAAATCACAAATTCAAAATAGAGCGGGATATAAATGTGAAGATGGCATTTACATCTACAGCCTCGCACTCTGAAAGCCACCCTCATAAATCTGAAAAGTTATCCGCTTGCTGTTAAAGCTATTAAAGAGTTTGAATAGTTACAGGGACAGAAACAGAAGCACCACTTCCTTCTTTGTGGAGGCGTTTTGTAGTTGTTCTTTGCTGTTTCCCTTTACTACAGTAAACCATCTATACCAAAAGTACCATCCTCCCTGTTAATCATAGAATGGTTTGGGTTGGAAGGGACCTTAAAGATCACCTAGTTCCAACCCCCCTGCCATAGACAGGGACACTTACTTGACACTTAAATAAAGTTGTTCAACTATATTTAAACTCAAAACTCTCACTTTTTCTGTAATATTATCTGGATAGTCTATTACATGGAACCAACATTTCCTACAGAAGTATCTCTTCCAAGATATTCCTTCCCCAAGACTAATATGATTCCTTCTTTTTTTTTTTTTTTTTCCTTCTTTTCTTGTATTAATAAACTGCCAGTAGAATTCAGAAGTTGAAAAATGCAACTAAGTGATCCTTACCCCATACCCCCAGTGCATTTATTCCTGTCACATGCAACGGGATCTCGTCGTATCAATGTATTCTCTCTTTTCTGGGCAATATTCCTTGTTGCCTTGCTGTCAGGCTCGGGTACCTACTCTGAAAGGGATTTGAGATTATAATGACACTTCAGTATTCTGGGGTGAGGGGAGAAAACACTTGTGACTTTCCTGCCTATGCATCAAAGTGGTTGTCCCCCTCCCAATAAAGTACGCAAGAACTGAACCCAGGCTCCCAGCATCCTCCTACTTGGAGAGGAAGCTGAAGAGGGCATTTCTGACTTATTTCTTTTTTTTCCTTCCATTGTTTTCTCTGAAGTACTTCCTCCTTTGCGAATAAGTTATTTTTACTTGACGTGCCCTTTATAAATATTCCCTAAGGACTCTCAGCTAAAATTGTCTGGTAGTTTAGACAGCTTTGTCCTGTTGTGATATTTAACCTTCTTACTTGCTTAACTTGGTGGCAAAGCTGTTATTTTCAGCTCATCAGGCAAGCTTTTGTTTTTGCCTTCTTTTGCCTTTTTTTTTTGCTTTTTTTTTTTTTTTTGGTAGAACTATGTTGCAGTCTTTGTAATTAATTACAGGCATAAATCCTTTCCAATTCAGCCAAATTCCATTATAAACCTTGTGTTTAGCTCCTAATAACTTTGTTTACAACAACTGATCTGCCTTGAAAATTTCTCAGGTTTATTTTTTAAGACAACGGACGCTTTAAAGAACATTCTGAGAAAAAAAATTATCTTGAAATGGTTATCCATTTTTAGTAGGTGTCTGAATTTAAATTGTGCAACTGCAGTTCTACTGCTTTTAAAAAGATTGTATTTTTGCACAGATAACGAATGATGAAATTTAAAATGAGGAACTTCGGAATGACACCAGGCATTTTCTGTGACATTAAAGACAGGTAAGCCATCTATAAGTTTGAACTGCTTTAAAGTTACCTGGTTTGCAGTGCTAATCTGCTAAATTTGCTGTCCTTTTTCAAGCCCCTCACCCGAAGACTTCATACCTGGTTGCTGGATTGCAGTACTTAGAACTTTTGACTGGTCTCCCCACACTGGAATTTATGTGCAGCTGGAACAGCCTTTTAAGGAAAGAAATATCTTATTTATTTACCTTTTTAAAATCCAGAATAGTCTGGGGAATACACCTGGAGTGGTGTTTGTAGACTTAATGTTTTGCTTTATGTTTGATCCAAATAGCCAGGTGTAAAATAACTGTATGTCAGTTTGCAGACCATAGAACAAGTGAGTAACACTGAAGATGCTGAGCGGACATAGTTTATTTCTAGGGGAATGAATGTTATGTTTTATCTACGTGCATGGATTCAACAGTTCGATGATCTATGAGAATCTTGGCTGAGAAATTTAAAAACTACACCATTTTTGAAATAGACTTTATACTTATTTTTAGCCCTGGTATTTCGCAGTGCAGGTGGCAAGGTCACCTTTGAAAGTACAGACACAGCTCTTGTACTAGCTCCCCTCTCTTTCCCCAAAACATGGCCCTTGCTGTTCAGTGCAGTATTTGTTGAAATGTGGACAAGTTACGTCAAGCACAGAGATTTGCCCTGGAAGCAGGCAGTCCTGAGCATGGACCGACACTATTCACACTGATTCAAACAGGGATAAAAAAAAAAAGGGCACAACTGCAATTATGCTGGGTGCAATAGGACTATGAAAAAATATTTCTGTTCAGAAAAAAAACTTCCTAATGTAAGTGTGTGTGTGTGTGCAAAATCTGATTGGTTCTTGTAAAAACAAAGGGAAAAAAACCCCACATTTTTTGTAGTGTTGTCAGGACTTTTAAAAAATAAATTTCAAATCTATGGAAAATAAGTAATTTCATTGTGTTCTATTTCTTGAGATAATGGAATGTAATAGCTGTAGAAATGCAAGGTTCATTTTGATATATGCTTTCTTAAAAATGTGCCCAACCACCTAAGTAGCAATATTTGCATTAAATGATGCATACTTAAGGCTGTAATGTTTAATGGGATATCATGAGATGTTGCACCAGAAGGTAAAATACAGTCAAATAGCATTGGTTCTTTTAACAAATCAATTTAAACAGAATTTCTAGAAACATAAAATTGCTGATACATTTTTATGTAATGTATTTATTTTAGCAACCAATATATAGATACATATGACACGGAATAATAAAATTTCCAGGAGAAAAACATATCGCATTAGCTAAAATTAAAATTTTACTACTATCAGTATTACTGCTCCTATTGTCAATTATTACTATCTGACATTGGAGATGGATGACCAAATAAGTCCAGACAACAACCACTGAGGACTGAGACTAGAAAACTCCTATTAAAAAAAAAAAGACAGGAAAAAGGAAAATGAAATCTTCTTTTGGTAGCCATTACATACTCTATAGAAAAGTTCTTTTGGCAGAAAATTCTTCACCTACTGAACAAGAGAAAGAATATAAATGTCCACAGCCTGGCCATATCTCCTAAGTTGATTAGGCTTTCAAAGTATGGGGTTGGATTTAAAATTATATAAAACAGAAAAAGAGGACAATTTTCACAATTTTACCTTCTTTTGTCTTTCATATCTGAAGTCCAGTCCCTCTTCCATCCCCAACGGATGGATACCAAGTCTTTATTCTCATGGAAAAGAGTGTCTTGATTTTCAAGCACTTCACAAATATTGTCTTCAATGGGAAATGTCAGCTGTTGACAGTTTTGATCCTATAGGTACATACCTGAATATAGGTGTTCAGCCTGATCTGCCAGCAGATCAGATTCTCCCTCCATGTGGTGCTATGCCAAGGGATTTGGGCAGAGCTGTGTGGTGACTGCAGCAAATCTCAACCCAGGGCTGGGACCAGCTGCAGAGGCTGGTCACCCACAGGTTCTTGAGATTCAGCCTCAGCAATCCCCCTTCCCTCAGCTCTCCCGCTTACGCAACCAGACGTAGACTTTGGTCTGTGGCTCTTCATTGTCCATGAGTTAATTGGTTGATGGTAGGCAAGTTAGCTATTACTTCTAAGCAGAGAGGATTCAGGGCTTCTTAAAGAGAGCCATTTTCATCTTGAAACCTAAGATATTTAAAAGAGTTAAACAACTTTGTTGTCTTCCCCTCCCTCCCCAGTTCTCCACATTATGCTATGAAAGACTAACAAGCAAAATTAATAGCATATAAAGGTGACCCCTTGTTGAATGTCACAACTTTCACTGGTGATTTACCCTGCAGTAGGAGCAATCTGTGATGGATGACGTGTAGGGTGAATCACACAGAAACTGTCAGCAAGGGACTGACTTAAATTTTCCTTGCCAGTTTTCAAAATTACTTATAAAAAGGCATGGCAAGGATACAGTAGATACAGTGCAAAGTATTTTGTGTATACACATATAGATGGCATATACAAATGCAATACGTGGTAATTGTGGAGTTTGAAGTTTGCATGGCAGCTTTCCTGCATAAACTGTTCTGCACATGAGTTGTGGTTTTTCTTTTCCTCCTGACAGTCAGACTACTAAATGAAGACTGTCTTGGAATTAGTGAAACCAACTGAAACTAGGATATCTGACACGGCACAGCACAGCAGTGTCCTTGAAATGCAGGCAGGCCCCTACAAATTGCAGTAGTAAATGGACTGCTCTAATTACTATCCAAAGTTTGCAAATCCTTACTTATGCTGAGTGGTACCTTTTCCTGTGAATTTAGATGGGAAATTCTGCAGAATAATATGACAGAACAAGTGATGAGAAATTTAATAGAGAATTGAGAATGCCATATAGTAAAGCATAATACAGCAGACATGGAGATATCTGTCGGATGCCCAAAATGTCTAAAGGTATACTGAGAGATCATTTAGAGCAGTAAGTGAAAACTACACCACATACAACTCAAAACAGGGTAAGAAAAGCTATCTTTCTGAGGATTTTACAGTCTGAGGGCGTAAAGACTAAAATAGCGGAGAGCCGCTCTGATTGCTGGGGAATATATGACAGATATCAGGGAGCCTGTATGAGGGACAAGTCCTGGGAGTCCTCTCAGCAAAAGAGGGGTTACTGTTAGAACTTAGAAGTGCACTATTTTCCTGTCCTTTTGCTTCAAGAACAAAAGAGTCAGCCAGACTCTTGTGGAAGACTCTTTAATGGAGAAAGAAAACAAACTGATTCTCAAACCCCAGCTTTAAATTGTGGAGGTGGAAGTCAAAACAAAGATGTCAACTTTACCCTATTCTTCTGACTTTTAAATGAAGCAGGTTTGACGTGACACTGCTAGGAAGGAATAAATAAAGCAACCCACGAGATTAGCCTCAGAGCCATTTCTGTGACCTTACCTGATCTTTACCTGAAAAGCAGCAAATCCTCCACTCCTGAATGAGTTTCTTTTCCATAGCAGAAAAGATGGAAAGATCAGCTCTAGTGGTACTACAGAAGTAAGATTTTTTTCTCCATTTCTATTAATATGATAATGCTTCAACATCTTTTCTATTAAAGCCTTATTGTTAAGGTTTTAAAACCAGTTTTAGTAATTGACAAGTATATTACTTGAATTTGCCATGGGAACAGGAACCTTTCCTAAGCTATTTGTCCTACATTTGTGTGTACCTATGAAGTCAACAGAGTGATATTGAGGCATTTCCAAGCCCAAATATCCTTCCTTTTTTTTTTTTTTTTTTAACTACTGAGATAGAACTAAATATAACATCTTCAGCAAGTGAAAAGAAAGAAAACTAGGGATGATAAATATGTGAAAAGTACACTGATGAGAAATAGAAAATTATCTGTGTATTGCATTTCACTGTTATTAACATATCTTAAAATGGTAAGCTGTTTAGCTAGCCCAGAAAATTTGTTGTATGATGCTTCTGCACAACCAAAAATACCCTATTCAACAACTGTCTCTGTGTGTAGTCTGGTCAGAGCTGAGGACAATGAAGTGAAAGAAAAGACTCCTACTGGCTATTGAGATTCAGAGCAAGAAGTAAAAGCTTTTATTAACTCATAGGGATTAAAAATATACCTGCATATAGCCCCTTGTAATTGCAAGAGTATTAAGAAGCAAGCAGCAAGAAGAAAATATTTATGGTTCCTGAGGGTTGTAACTTTGAAAAAATTAATACCTCCTTGGAAAAGTATCTTTGGCGACTAGAACATTTGCTTTGGCTACCTGAAGGGTTGTGCTGTGCTTAATGGTAAATAACACTTGCATAACATCCCGGAGGCAAAATCAGTTTGCTTACTTCCTTTTGCTACTCTTCTCCCTTCCTTCTTCTGAGTCAAATGCCATTGATGTGCAGAGGAACCAGAGAAAGGCTTTTTGTCTTTGTGAGCCTGAAGGTTACTCTGAACAACGTACCCAGTACTGGAGAAGAGCAGGAAAATGTGGGTTTAACAAAGCCCATTGACCTGAAATAACTTTGCATGAAATCAAACCTGATTTCAGGACTTTTTCTTGATTTTGCAGTGACTGAAGTTTTGTAGTTCAATTCTCACAGTCCTTTTAAATGTTTTTCTCCGTCACACTCTGTGGGTCTGTGCAGACCCCAGGAATCGGCTGTGTCTTGGACAATCCCACTGTCACTAAGGTGTTAGGATCATTTTACTAAATGCACAGGCAAATTGATGAAAACCATATCCATAGAGTGCTGACAAATGAACAAAACAAAACAACCAGAATGACATGGAAAAAGAGCACTTGTCCCTTGTGACTTTTTTTTTTTTTTATTTTAAACAGGGCTGGCTCACAGGAGCAGTGGGAATGAGCTATTCAGACGAGGATGTGAGTTTCAACAAGACAGAGTATCTTTAACATTCATCAGTTTCCTGACCGCATTGAGGATTTTTCCTTATGCATAGAAAAGGCAACGTCATTTATCCTTGACTGAGTATCACTGATACATTTTAACAATGGAATTAGCTATTCACTGCATTACAATGACTTGCTTTCTGTAATTTGCCGTTAATATGCTTCTACCTGAACAGTACAAAATGTGAATTAAATTGCCACAGGGAAAAATGATGAACCTATTCTTTGATTTCATCTAAAAGAGGACAGTTATATTCTCTTTGCTCATAATAATGTTCATCCTTCTCTTCCCAACAGTTTCACTTTAACTTGTCTAAGTTTTCTTTTTAATTCATGAAAAAGGGCAGCATGCAATGTGACCTTCTTTTTACCACTTGTATATTTATGAATATTTAAATATATAAGATAATTTTATATTCATATAATTGTATTCTGTATATTTATGCATTTAATTTATAATTAGAATAAAAATATAATTTCATAGTTATAATTTAAAAGAGGTAATAAAAATTACCATTGGTCTATAATCAAATCTTCCCCCCCTCCTATGTCCCCACAACAAAAGGGTTAAGACAACATTAAGGATTCAGTTGAAGCTCACAAAAAAAATCCCAAACAAAAAACCAACCAACCAACCAACACGCCAATAGGGAGATCATACTGAAAAGTCATTTTAAACATATTGCCTAGCCCAAAGCGTATCTCTGACATACGTCTAATACTATACTTCTATAGACTGTAGTGCTTCTAAGAATATACACCCTTTGCTACAGTCTGATAAACTTTGCTGCTTCTCATTGCTGGTCTCTGTCCCTGTGACAGACAACTGCTTAAGCCATTTAAATGGAAAAACATTCTTCCATCTGTGACTCCACCAGTTGTCTGCCTCTCCTCTGAAACCAAGGCAAGAGAATATTTCATGGTAAACTGTAAAGTGCAAATGTTCAAAATACATAAATATGTTCTTTGAATAAGGCAACACATATTGATGATTTTTTTATGCATAATGTTTTTTCCTCTCTCTCTCAAACTGTTATTTGTTAGGCATTTGTAAAGATCTGAGGCATTAGACTCGTTTTTATGCAATATTTTTATGTGCATTGCTAAGTGGTCTGGCTGGAAAACAAGATTATGTGATATGTATTGCATTTTTGGTACCATCCTTACAGTCATAAATTCATCTTATTTGTGATAACAGCAAAGGGTTTGGTTACATATTCTGGTGATATATTCCAAGTATAAAACAACTAGCCTTTCCCCATCACCTGGCACCCAATTTTTCCTACTTTAAATCTAATAGTTTTCATTGATAAGCATTGATACAAGAAGGAGTGGAGCGGGAACACAGTCCAAAGGAGAGCTCTGGACATATGTGGGTTTTTTCCTGCTATTAATGGAGGGATGGTGAAAGAGAGTTCCTAGAGAGCTGCTTGCTTTATCTCTGCCTACGACTAGTTCTAGGTGTACCTATTTAATTTAAAGAAGAATATTGAGACATCTCCTGTATGTCTTTAATATCAGATAAAAGATGCATAGTTTTCACAGTTCAGCGTGCCAATGCTGAAAAGACCTAATAAATGATTGTCCTTGCTGCAGATACAGGGCAGACTGGGTTACTAGTATGTCCTAACACATCCTGGCTTTCTTGTGATCTTCATGGACATTAATGTTCTCCCTATAAACAATTTCTTCTTTCTCCAACTTCTGCTTAACATGACACATGCCTTCTCCATCTTTTTCTCCTAGTTTTCTGTCCTGCAGCAAGGCAAATCTTTTCCTGGTGATGGACATCATCATATTTGAAGAAATCCACCTATATATAGTTTTTCTTATTATCATTTCCTGCTTTTTATCTGCTCCTTTTGGGATGCAGCATGCAGAGTGGGCATGCTAAATAAGTCACTTTTATCAGTGAACAATCCCCCATATTAAATCTCTCATTCATTCTGGAATCTGCAGGCAGCTTAAAATATGCCTCGTGTCAGTGCCGTCACAGCCTGGAGACACATTGCAAAGCCAGGAAGAGATTGACTTTCTGATAGCTATCTGTTTGTGATAATAGTATAGAAGGAGTGTCAGTCATACTCCCCACATCTACTCCAGCTAGGCAAGAAACACAGCCTAATCATTTTTATGGCTAGTGTGAGTATATTGGGCAGGACCCCAGCCGATAAGCAAATGTGATGATATCGCTCTCTTTCTCTCAATACATATTCATAATATATTTTTCTAAATATCCTGTTGTCTAAAACCATTGCAGGATACACAGGCAATTTTTTTCGCCCCTCAGTATCTCAAGATCATCACTGGCCACTCACGTAACTACTGGAAAGTTGTCCTCTTCAGGTCACATGTTGATTCTTCTGTTGCCCCATGGAGTATTACATGTCTGCTGTTTCACAGGTTCTGCACCTTTGCATGGGGAGCTGTTAAGTATTTGAACTTCAGCCGTGGAAGACATGTCAGGAAGAGCATTTTGACTCTCCTCTTGATCCTGTGGCTGTTAATATTTACTCAGACAAGCATGGAGAGGCCTTACTTTCCATTTCAGCGGAATCAAACCACAACATTACGCAGCGTTTATTCTCTCCTGTGGGCCTATTTGTACTTTGGAATGCTTGCTTATCTAGAACTAAATGCCCTTCAAAACATAATTCCCTTGTCTGCCTTTCTACCCAGACATGTGTTAGTAGTCATTTTACCAAGGGCAGGAGAGAAAGGAAGCAGAGCACTCAGTTTTGCATTTTGGTCTGTGTACCACTCTCCACGTTTAGAATCAGAGCATCATAGACTAGTTTGGGTTGGAAGGGACCTTTAAAGGTCACCTAGTTCAATTCCCCCTGCAATGAGCAGGGACATCTTCAACTAGATCTGGTTGCTCAGAGCCCCATCCAACCTGACCTTCAATGTCTCCAGGGATGGGGCATCTACCATCTCTGTAGGCAACCTGTGACAGTGTTTCACCATTCTCATTGTAAAAAATTTCTTCCTTCTTTTTAGTCTAAATCCTCCCTCTTTTAGTTTAAAGCCATTATCCTTTCTCTTACCGCAACAGGCCTGCTAAAAAGCTTGTCCCTGTCTTTCTTATTAGCCCCCTTTAATTACTGGAAGGCTGTTATAAGGTCTCCCTTGAGCCTTCTCTTCTCCAGGCTNTTAGTCTAAATCCTCCCTCTTTTAGTTTAAAGCCATTATCCTTTCTCTTACCGCAACAGGCCTGCTAAAAAGCTTGTCCCTGTCTTTCTTATTAGCCCCCTTTAATTACTGGAAGGCTGTTATAAGGTCTCCCTTGAGCCTTCTCTTCTCCAGGCTGAACAACCCCAACTCTCTCAGCCTGTCCTCATAGAAGAGGTGCTCCAGCCCTCTGATCATTTTTGTGGCCCTCCTCTGAACTTGCTCCAACACGTCCATGCCTTTCCCGTGCTGAGGGCTCCAGAGCTGGACACAGTATTCCAGGTGGGGTCTCAGAGCAAAGTAGAGGGGCAGAATCACCTCCTTCAACCTGCTGGCTATGAGCACACATTGTTGGCTCATGTCCAACATTTCATCCACCAGTTGGCTTGACAACTACATCAGCCGGTTCCGTTAGGACTCTGGGGTGCATTTCATCAAGTCCCATAGATTTCTGTATGTTCAGGTTCCTCAGGCGGTCATGAACCTCATCTTCTCTTACAGTGGGAGGGAATTTTCTCCCCCAGTTTCTTGTGATCCATCAACTCAAGACGTGTGGGAAGAGAGGTTGCCAGTGAAGATAGGCAAAAAGGTAGTTGAGTACCTCAGCCTTCTCCTTGCCTGTTGTTACTAATTTGCCAGTCTTGCTCATCAAGGGGGATATGCATTCTTTGGCCTTCCTTTTCTGGCTGACGTATCTGTAGAAGCCCTTATTATTATTCTTTGCGTCCCTTGCCAAGTTCAGCTCCAGCTGCACCTTGGCCTTCCTGACCCTACCCCGACACAACCGTGCAGCATTCCTATACTCTTTCCAGCCTACTTGTCCCTGCTTCCACTGCCTGTGAATTTCCTTCTTGCCCTTTAGTTTGACAAGCAGGTCTCGACTCCACCATGCTGATCTCTTGCCTTCCTTTCCTGTTTTCTTACACCCAGGGATCAAGAGCTCTTGCACTTTGTGGAAAGCCTCCTTAAAGACCTGACAGCTCTATTCTGCTTCTTTGCCCCTAAGGGCAGTTTCCCAGGGTGTCCTATTGACTAACTCCTTGAAGAGCTGGAGGTTTGCTTTCCTGAAATTCAGTGTCCTGGCTTCACTCTTCACCTGACCCATAACCCTCAGGACTGCAAACTCCACCAGTGCATGATCACTGCAGCCCAGGCTGCCTCCAATCTTGATGTCACTTATTAGCTCACTTGTGTTGGTAACCATCAGGTCCAGCATCACATCTCCTCTGGTGGGGCTGTCTATCCTTGATGCACTCCAGGAGTCTCCTGGATTACCTACATTTGCTTACTTTAGTTGTGTCCCTCCGTACCACAGAAATATATCCATTTGTCCAGAGCTCACTGACATGGGTCTTGCCCCATGGAGTGCCATGAGCCACTCTCTTTCAGGCACTTTCTGCAAATCACTTTTAAACCATCCTGTAGCAGCCCATTGGATAAACTATGCAATTATTTTTCCCTGCATCTATTAATCAAAGAAGAAAAAAATCTGGTGCCAAATGCTTAACCACAGTGAATCAACAGGGTTCCACTGATTTAAACCGAGGCTTGATCAGTTCTCATATCTGAAGACTGATTATCTTGGTGGTGGTCCATCACACAAAATCTTAGCAATTACCTTATGAGAGAATTTTTCAACTTCATTTTCATTGTTAATGGAATATGATAAGCTTTTGCTTCTAGGAAGTCCTCACATAAATTTGGATTCCAAATGCATTTCTCCAGCTTCCAATGTTCATATTTATTAGAAACCATTTGATGTGTCCCTAAATGGTTCTGAGCCACAACATAATAGCAGTTTCATATTCAAAATACTGATATTTTATGACATATCTGTTACAAAGGCTGTCAGTAGCAGATCTCTAACAATTTTATAATTTCATTTGGGTTTGAATTTGCCTTTGCATTAACTACAGGCTGCTTAAATTCACTAGGATCCGTTAAAGCCTACCTTAAGCACAGGCAGGCTTTAATTGGAGAATTTCTTGAGCATGTATCCTGTAAAAAAAAATCCTTGAGATGTTGATATTTTACATAACCTGATTTTGTTTAATATTTCTGATTTCCTGATTAGCTTCCCTTTAGCTTTATGAAATACCTCCAATTTTTAGTGCAGGACTTCTCACCATTGCCATTACCTGAGAAAAATAGAGAGTTTTGATACAAATCAGAGCACAAAGCTCTTTTAAAACCTGGCAATTTTACTTGGTGTGCCAGGTAGGAGACGGCACGTGAGGATGGTCTCTCAGTGCGTTTGTTTAGCAGTGTCTAAGGTTAACCTCAGAGAGCTGTTTGGTACAATTTTGCCCCATACAGAGAGGAACCTTTCCTTCTCCCTCAGCAGAATGTCTTAGGGAGAAATGTAATGAATTCTTTCAACAGATCAAAGTGAGACTCAGCTTATTAGAAAAAAAAAAATTAATGCTCTCTCTTCTTGCCAGTGACAGTTTCTGATATTATTATTAAAAGGTATCTTTCACACACAAGGAAATTATGTGGTGTTTAATGACACGAATGGCCAGAATTGCTAAAATAGATTTGACCAAATTCAGTAATGATTATCATGCTCTTGAACACTTTAGACAGAGGAAAACTTACGTTAATTGCAAGATGCTCTGCATTCCTTTACCTCTTCTGTGGAACAAACTGGCTGTGCATCTGCCTTCAGTGGATGATGGCTGCAAGGAGATACTGTGTGGGCAAAGGCCACCACCACTTGGCCAGAGAAGTCTTCTCCGACTTGCCGTAATGATTCAATGAATCAGAAATACAGAATCTGATTGAGTTTTGATCCTCTAGGAGTTTTCCATGGGAAGCAATCATGGAAAAGCCATACTTACCATACTTCTCATGTTTCAACCAGATGCAACGAGCCAGAAGATGCCTAGACATATCTTTAAGAAAATCTATTAGTACTTGGCTAGCCCAAAATGGGTATGATCTTTGAAAAGACTCCTTTTCCTGATGATATTAAATGAGATGGAGAATAGTGATCTTCCTGAGCAATTAAATAGTAATAGATATTTTGTTAAATAATATTTTCTTCTACAACATGAGGAAAGAAATACAATTGAGATTAAAACAATGATACTGTAATCAGTTAGTGGCTATATTCATTATTACCTCTGAGCAAACTATACTAGTATTACTAAGCTGTAACATTTTATTCCAATATTTCATAGAATTATAGAATCAAAGAATAATTAAGGTTGGAAAAGACCTTCAAGATCATCGAGTCCAACCATAAATGAAATAGCTTAACTGAAGTGCTGGGAGAAATGATCTCTCAGTCTTACCTTACACCTTCTGAATAAGAGCTTCCGTAAAGTCTTAGCAACCCAAGACCTGTCAGAGTGTTTAATTTATTTTAGCTCTTTAAGGGGAACTGAACAAGAAAAAAGAAAATAGAAAAGAAGGAACTGTATTAAATTTCTTGTAAATAGGTTTCTGTAAGGCTTAAAATCTGTGGTGTTTGGGTTTTGGGGTTTTTTTAGTTTATTCCCACTTTGGTATTTTTACAGTTATTAGTATTTAAAAATAGAGAAAAAAGTATACTACTGCAGCTGGAGAGAATATGTGTTATTAAGATTCTGAACCAGCAACAAACATCTCAGAGTAACACTTTCATTTGCTTATGTGATGAGCATCTGTGGCTTCTTGGCAGTGGAGGTAGATGCAGTATGGAAGGCCTCCAAGTTCAAAGGTGGTTTTTTGTTTTCCCTTCTTATTCTTCACTTATTCTTCCCATGTAGTTCTTTCCTCCTCATTCACAATTTTTCCTCTGAGTCTTCTCTTCCTGTGATTATACTAGTGACTTTAAGAGGCAATTAGGAAAACTAAGCAGCTCTTTTGGGAGGAGGTAAAGCACTTGCACATAAAAAGCTGGATAAAAGAGAGAATACAAAAGTGAGAATAGAAGAAGCGTATTCTGGCAAAAGGCTGATGATGGAGTGTCACAGACACTGGATGAGGGTCTAATGGGGTTCACAGCTATTTAGAAAAATAGATGTGTAAAAGCAAGAGAAAACCAAGAAATTCCTGGGAGACTTCATGAATATAATTTTTTTTTTCAGTAAATGATGGTACAAGAACTTTTTGTTTGTAATTACTGTTTAGTGCATGAAAGGAGGAATGAATTATGAATTTAAACATCCATTCAATTTGCTAGAGTTTTTAATTGAAAAAAGCAGTCCAAGAACAAACAGAATTTATTGTGCAAAAAAGGGTAATAGCATAGAGTTTTCAGGGGAACTCAGTATTTTTTTGTGCAACGTCCTTCTCCACTAGTGTTGACTATGAGAAAAAAACAGGTTATTCGGGGCTTTATCCAGGTGGGACTTGTCTTTCTTAGAGTCAAGGCAAGATGCTCACTGATTTCAACAAGACTGAGATTTCAGCTGAGGCCAGTAATTATATAATTTAAAGAACCTACCAGGCAGGATAGACTTTGAAAAACACGTTTCCAAAATGAAATTATACATGTGACTGTAATAAAAAATGTTATGCTTCAGTTTTTATTTGATATGAATTATTTGAAAAAAAAATATTAGACATAATTGATCTTTGTCACAGAATGTATGGCAATCTACCTCAAAATTTGTCAGTTGTAACTAAATACAAGGTTTGTAATTTCTTTGTAGCATTTTTCCAATACTTTTCAGACTATCTCCCTAGATTGAAATATAATAAAATAGTTCATGTGTCCAAATGTAAAGTGAAAAATAGGCTGTGTTTGTGTAAGACTGACTGAAATAGAAATGGAAATGGAAGTAAACTGTGGTTCATAAATGATGAGGTGAAAAGAGGTAGAGTGATTGCACAGTAGTTGGTACTGAGTCCAAAAAAAGGCAGTTAGGCACACATCGTTTAATCAGACTTTCCTGCTTTGAGAAGTTAGGCAGCGCAATCAGCTCAGACAGGCTGAGATAAGTAATGCAAGTGGGTACTCTAATACATTTTAAACAGCCGTCTGGGGGAAATATGTTTATTTCTTCAGATACTTTCAAGCAAAGATCCAAGTTGCAAAATCTCCTCTTTTTCCTTTGCTTTATGATCATGAGTTTCCTCATGTCCTACCGCATAAGAATTACTTCTTTGTGAAGGACTTCATGGTGGCCTCACTGCTAACAAAGTCTCACAGACTTATGGACAGATTTCTCCTGGCCTGCCTTGCCACCAGCCTGGCATAGGCGCCGCTGGAAGCAAAACCCTTTACTCCATTGTCAGACACACTCTACTGTATATATAAAGTACTCTGAGATCTCAGATACAATAATGGTGGAAAAAAGGTCACCACTGTAAGTTTTTGGGTTCTGTCCTAAAAGATGTCCAGTGATATGGCAGCTCTGCTTTCCCTGACCCTGAGCCTAAAATAGAAAGAACCATCTCTGAGGCTGAGCCTATTAAAATTCAACCAAGATAAGGCTGATGGGAGTTTTAACTAGAACATAAAAGACCGGTAACTTCTCAAGAATGTTAATGAGCTTTGGTCAGTAAGCAACACAATAGACATGATACACGTTTTAGCAAACGTCTATTTCTCTACTCAACAAACCACAGCATTTTCTGAGCTTTTGCTCTGACATATTCTCAAAATTCCTTGCAGCATTTTTGGAACCTAGAAAGGGAGTTCTTTCCTCCCTGCCCCCAGATCAGAGGGTGTCTGTTTAACCTGCTTTGACAAGAATTTCCATTTTCGCAACATTGCCTTTATGAAAATAAAGAAAGGATGGTCATTGCCAACCCCATGGAAACATATGGTCTCCTGAATATAATTCCACTGTGTTGCAAATGAAAAAGCTGATTTAAACAATTAAATGCTCTATCAGGTACTGTTACAATTACAGAGTAAGCAGCACCTTAGACTCCCATAAAAGCATTTATTTCAGGACGGAACCCATATTCTTCTCTAAACTACCAGTCATTACCTACAGGACTTCCCCCCCCACCCCAGAAGTTTTCTTCGGTGTTACAGGTAGCTTTTGTACTTGTGAGGAGTGTTGGTGATTATGGGAAATACAGTGATTAATAACACCTTCTCTCAAATCAAACTGTCAATTATATGTCCATAGTGACATAGCTATCTGAAAAAAGAAGGAAAGAAAAAGAAAGCTCACATGCATGCTGAGGTCTGTCATTTTGCCCAGAGCTTAGACAGGCCAGTTGATCTGAGGTGGCTTTTGTGCCGCCAGCCTCCTGCCCGTGGTGATCCTTTCTCAAATTGGGATTATTTACCCTGTCCAGGGTTGCCCAGTTCAAGGGCTACTCCACTGTCTAAAGCTAAGCATTTTGAGGTCAGTTCAATTACAGGCAAAGCTTCATAAATTTCTGTACTAACAGTAGGAACAATCGTTTTTTAACATTGTTGACCTACTGCATATCTGCTGAAAGCCTCTGTAAGATTGAACCTCTCGAGTGCATATATTAGATAGCATTACCAAATACCTATAAAATTGATAAATATAATTAATATTATCAAATGCTCTTCAAAATTTCGGCTAGAGTTTGACCTTGCTGAGTTTTCTTCACGAGTCAATACACAATTAAGATTGTATGAGGCTGATAGAAGTAACAGGTAAGTTGTAAATATACCCAGAGAGCATTTTACAATTGCCTGATGAAATCAATCTGCTTAGGACAATTTACATTGGCTAAGGAATTGTCCTTGGTTAGTATTTTCTTCGAAAAAGGTTTCAATATTCTCCTACCGCAACAAATAAATAAATAAATATTGATGGTGCAGATGAAATTACTAGAAACTAAGGCTGTTCATGAAAGTATTGTTGTAAGCAAAGACAGTGAACTTAGAATAACAAGTATCCACAACAAGTTTTGCTTTGATATGGTAATGCAATGAAAGGAATAAATGCATGATTAGATTTTCAAAGATTAGAGGGTGAAGAAAGATTTAAATTGAATACTAATTTGGTTTGGAAAGCCTTGAGGAAGCTATGCCCTTCATGTAAAAATTCTTTTTTTTTTTTGAATTAGCAAGGTGTTTCATCTGCCAGATGAGCATAATTGAAATAAGGAGTTCACACAGACAGAATAGGAGCAAGCCTTGTCTTTATCCTTTGCACACCTCTTAGCTGCAGTGCCATGCCATTATTCCGCACAAGCAGCCACAGCTGGAGGCCAGTGAGAAGGTCAGTGTTTGTGAGGAGACATGGAAAGATTCTAATCTGGCAAGTGGCTAAGGGGAAAGAAACTACCTGGAGCTGAGCCTGCTTGTAAAGGTGGGTGGTGAAATTCACAGCCTTTATCCTCTGAGCATAGGGGATGAAAAGGCTGCAGACATGGAAAAGTCCAATTAGAGGCTCATGCAGACATGACACTCAAATACACCTTTTTGTTAGCAAGAAGTCCCTTGGAAAAGAGTTCCCTCTAGAATTTATTGAAACTGTTGTTTGTCTCATCCAATATTAGAAATCCTTTTATAATGCTTATTCATGTATCCATGTCTTCAACAGCACACAAAATAATAATATTTATAAAAATAACTCTATCAAATAATGACATAACAGAATCTGGCATTATCGATTTGCTGTTACTTGTCAAACTTCAGATACTGTTAGGATATTTTGGCCCAGTGATTTGATGGCTTTACTGTGGAAGGCTGCTCACTTCATAGTCAACCTCAGAGGACTGTGTAATCTTTGGTTATGTGAGATGAAAAACTGAAAAAAGCAGTTAAGCAACGAATAAGCAGAGAAACTAAATTTAGAACAAAGCAGCCAAAGTATCACTTAAGTATCATTTAATAAGTTTCAATCTGTGATTATTTGCAAAATCAAACTCTACCTGCTTTTATTCGCTTTCATTTTAACTGTGATGAGTAAGGTGAAGCTCAGCTTCTAGCAAATGGCTGCGGGTAGAAACTATTTTTCTCCGCTATCTGGCATGGTTGGATTCATTTATCAGTGACTGAGTTCAAATGTTGCAGCTAAATCACACATTTTCTGATGTTTTTTGCATAGCTTTCAATAACGATACTGATAATAAAAAAATAACTTTTTGAGACTTCCTTAAGGAACTTTTGACAGATCTGACCTTTGTCAAGTAATGAGCAACTAAACTCAACCTCTATGAGGTGTCATAAGGTAGACACTCAACAACTGAATCATCTGAGAATACTTTAAAATGTGTCTCTTATTAGGTTGAAGAAAGTTTTTTTAGAACAGCATTTAGGATTATTAATAAAGAACCCTTTGATAATCAGGAAAAACCAAAATAACATTAATTTCTTGTAATTTGATTGATATTGATCAATAAATAATCAAATTAAAATAATTTAATCTTCACACATACTCAAACAAAGCAGACACAGCCAAGCTAGACATTATCTTATATTTCCCATATAATACAAAATAGTATATTTCTTCTTGTAAGGTATTAGAATTCACCTGGAAAACCAGTGGCTCTATCATCTCACAGGAGCATTACTCCTATCAGTTACCAAATCAAAATTAGCCCTGGAGACAAGAAATAACAGCAGACACGAAGCACTTTCCATACAAATAAAAAATGTCAAACTTTTAATTTACACCTTTGTCTAAGAGTTAAATGGGTTTATGGGATAATTAATGATGTGTTTTATTTTGCAGTTCTCTTTTGTAATGTGAATGCAATGCCACTAAAGTGGCTAGGTGGAGGTGAATGAGAAATTCACTTGACATTAGAAACACTTCATATTATTCTCCCTAAACATTCCATGGTAAGAAGTACACTTTTAAAGTGGGTTCTCTGAATTAATATTCGAGAGGTATCTTCTCTCCATTAGCTTTTATGAAATGAGGTTCCTAATTTAAAAGTAGTGAATAAGCCAGTTGAGGTCTTCATTTGCAGCAAGCAAATATCAATGAATCTATATTGGTTTATCTGCAATCTCACCTTATAGTTTGGAAAATCTCAGTATTTTAACCTCTGTTTCATACAAAAGGAAATTTCTACTGTCACTGTGTGAAATTCACCTTTAGTACAAATACATCAAACAAAACATGGTAGACAAAACACTAAAATCACCTTCTTAATATAAAGAAAGAAATGTTCTCGTGCCTATCAACGGCTATGATTATTCTTTCCAATGATTCATGTCGGCACTGGACAATAGTTTTTGGCTGCCTTATATGTTTAAAAGATGTGAAAATGATTCTGCTTATTGATTTCCCTTCACACTTAGCAGATAAATCAACAGGATATGAAGATGAGGGTCCATTAAAATGATTTCTGGTGACATCACTTTTCCCTGAAAGTTTCCACTATAACGACCCTTGATTTTCTATGCAAGAGGTCATTCAAAAAAGGAAAGCAGTAAAATCATACGCCTCTGTGGGTTTAAGCTATAATTTCTTCTTCTAGAATATTTTTATGTCTTAGTTAATGTTTCTGCCATGATCTAAGTATAATTTCTTCAGATAAAAACAGAAAGCAGAAGAAAGAAAAAAACCCACCAGGTACATTATTTCATTGTGTATGTTAAATAACCCCAACTGGCCTTACCTCTCAAACATATGACTGCTATAGTCTAATACAAGAAAGCCCATAATATAAATGTCTGCCAGTAGGGCTCTATATGTACACAGTGCTATAGAGATGCCAAAGATGTATCATCCTTTGTGAAATGGTTATAGAAGCTGCAATGATTACTGTAGAAGAGTACCTAATGGCAAAGCTTTTGCAAGCTTTGTTCCCTGAAAGTTTCTGAACCAGAAAGATCACTGAAAAGGGTCTGGACACCAGATTGCACACAATCCACAAGCTGTTTTTTTTGTGGTTAACACTACTTTACTATTGTCCTGATTGCCATAATAAGTAGTTCAAGGCACTGTAGGAAGAGCAAAAGGAGGGTCTACACACAAAACTTTCTACAACCTGTGTGTGACGCAAGAAGTGACAGGGAGGAACTGGAAGGGCATAAAAGGATGCTACTCAGCCAAATAAAAAATTATATTCTGACCTAAGTACTACTGAAACTATGTTATAAGCTTTATTTTCAAAGAAAATTTGAAAACAGACATGAAAGGGTTGGTGTGAGACAGCTTTGCATTGTCTATTGACCTTTTTAGTCACCAGTGGACTATATCACTGTTCCTTGCAAGACAGCTGTTAGGGGTTGGGATTGAAGAACTACGCTTAACTGAGTTTTGGTTGACCTCAGGTGACTACACATCCTTAAACCACAAGACAAAGTGGCAGAAATTCTCTTTTTTAACAGAAGAGGGACAGATGGAATTGAGTTGTAGATCAGGTAATCATACAGTCAAAGATGGCTTTGTGGGATTAAAAAGAGATTCCTGTGGAGAAAGGATGAGCGAATAAATAGTTTGGAGGAGAACTAGGAGAAAATTGAATCATCAGGGAACGACAATATTTCAAGAAAAAGAGAATGGTGGCAGTATTGAAGGCAGCTGTCAGGTCACAGAGACGAAGACAGAGTACAGGTTCTGGGACTTGGCTAAGAATAAGCCATTAAAAATTTTGGCATGAGTGCTTTGAATTGATCGAGTGCAAAGGATGGAAGGCAGATCTAATGGGTTGGAGCATGGAATTGAGGGAATTGAAAACAGCAAGGTAAATAAGAATAAAGATAAATGAGAGCAGGAAGGTAAAGTGGTCTCTATAGAAGCATACGGGCTAAAGTGTGAGATTGATTGTTTTTAATAGAAAATACAAGAGCAGGACTGTATAACGAAGATGGGAAAAATGAAAGCCCCCAGTATATGACAAACTTAGGACAAAAGTAACATGACAGTGAATGAAAGAATGGTCAGCAGATATGATGAGATACAGTAGACTACAGAGGTTGGAAGACATTTTTCAATCAGTGTCAAGAAGGAAGAAAGGAGAAATGAAAATTAAGGAAAAGAGAGGAATAAGGCCATGTTACATGTTTGATAATTTTATCTTCAAAGAACCTATTAAGAACTTGTGAAGACACAGCAGGCAGGATGCAGAAGAATGGCAGAGATTTAAGTGTGTTTTGTGATGAAAATATGATAAAAGTCTGCTAGGAGAGGGATGGGAGAAATCAAGAATTGATGCTGGTAGACCATAGATAACAAAGCCCAAATGACAGAGTCTGATAGACTACAGAAAGCGCATCAGGATTGCAGAGGGGGAATTCAGAAACCAAATGGTCTGGGAGAGTAGGGCGTGGTAGAGATCAATTGGTTAGATTTTCTCTGTGAGAAGAGGAAAACAGCATGAAAATCTAGATCCATCAACTAGAAGCATTCAGGAAATTGTCCCCGTTGTTACACATTGCCTATGTAAACCAGAGAGAGTTCTGGGCTTCAGTGGCTTTGTCAAGCTCAAAGACCTGAGCAGGTCCCCAGTGATCATCCTTAGATGTCTAAATGACTTTTTTATGTTGATTATCTCCTCACATGTGAATTTTACCCAGACAGAAACAATGCAGCTACTCTGGCTACTGTGATCTTTTTTCTTCCTTCTAATGGGAGGAATCATCATGTGACATTTGCAAAGCACTGAGAAAAGGCAGGAACAAATGTAAACAACCTCAAAGCATGTGGGGCATCTTAGACTAGAACTGCACTTGGTCTCTGTGTTGTTACATGACACAAAAGTGCAATTTCTCTCAAATATGAAGGACTATTTAAAATGAAAATTTGTTCTATCTTTCTAGTGACGCAATTCACACCAAGTATTCAAGAAAATTATCATTAAAATCATTGCATGTAGATTTGTGATAAGCAGAAGTAAAAATATTAAAAATACTAATTGCAGAAGCCACACAAAACAACAAGATTGTACGGTATTTGGTTTTGCTTTTGTTCTGTAGTATATACCTTACAGAGAAATTTTTAAGAGGCAGCTTCACGAGAAAGAGTTATGCCAAGAAACTAGGACCATCTCCTTCAGGGAGGAAGATATTACAAAACCAGTCAGTGGAAGTCTTTTTAATATAACACTCAGTCTACATGATTTTCCCTGGAAGAAGGGCAAAATTGCTTTGAAAGAGAGGGATCACCATCTCCTAGTTGGTACTTTGACGTACTGCCAGTGCCCTCCTATGGTAGAGCACTACTTTTGGATTTTAGCAATGCAGAACCTCCTGGACAGGAAGATCTCACCAGCTGTGTACAAAAGCAGCCATTCCTGTATCACCCATTGCCACAGGGAATAGTGTGAGGCTTCTGGAAACATTGCCCTATCAAAAGAAAGTCAGATCCATATGCTAATCAAGAAAACATTAGTAATATAACTAGCTTTCCCTGCAGGGATCTTCCTAGTGTGCAGCACTGTGTGATTGACTGGCTGAACTAGTCAAAAGGTTTTCTCGCTTGTTCTCTTTTATTTCCGCCCCCCCTCCCTCTGAAGCAGCTGGTATTGTCTAATCTAGCCTGGCAAATCCTATGCCCTTTAACTCATGAGAGATCTGGTTTTACTCTGGGATCACACATTACGTGAAAATCTTACCTGAACACGTGACATTACCTGATGTAAAAATAGGCAGTAGATGAAGCAGACATCCACTGAAGAGATCTATTCGTATTGAGAGTATCTAGATTATTAATTGAAGCAGAAAAGTACATCTTGCAATAGAAGCCTCTGTCCTGTAAACCAGGCAAAGAACCCTTCCTCTGTGTGCCAAACTCCACAGCAACCATTGGGTTTCCAACAGCTCATCCAATATTTTGCTGATGCCAGGGTTCCTGTGAGATCACTGCTCAGTTGGTTGCATTTCTGCCTATCCAGACCCCTGTGATACCCATGTTTCCTCTGCCTACGCAACTTCTACAGAGTGCAGTCTGTCCTATCTAGGCCACTTTGGACTACTTAGAAACATATCCTTGTTCTGGAGGTTTGCCACAGTATGGGGAAAAAAAGGCAACCTCAGAACAGGAAAACAGATGAATGAGGTCTTTAAATCCTCTCCTTACAAGTTAAATTCTACACTAGAGGTCTGTGAAGGTGCTGTCCCCTTCCTAAATTCCCTAGCTGCACAGTAGCCAGTGACCTTCACCAGCATTTTCCTATTGCCATGATGTTTTTAGAATGCACAATGTCGAACATAGTCTGCAGATCCCCTTGGGATCATGCCTTCAGTTTTTAGAGAGGTGCCTGCCCAGTTCTGGGTCCTCAAATACCGCTGCACAATCAAGTAGAGTTGAATTAACAAAGATTTGTGATGGGACAAGGCTGTTAATCTAGCATTTTGGCTTCCTCTGCTGTGACTCAGGTTGCAAATGGTGTTGCCATCTGCTTTCCTCTCTGTTCTCATCCAGGCTACGAATCGTGCCCTTGAGAGATTGATAAAAAGGAAAGGATAAAAACGATCAGCTTGATTTCAGGCTGCAGCTTGAAGCTTGTGCCAGTCATTGGCAGAACTCTTTATTTGCAGGCAGTCATGGGGTGTTAAGACAAATGGCTGTTCTACTCTGGAATATATTTTCCAAGAAAAATATTGGGATTTAGCCATGAGACTCTCATAGGCATAATGGGAATCAGTCTGGAGGTTTTGAATGGTCTCCTTGCCTTCTTAGAAACACATTTCCTCCACTGACAGAAATATATTTTCACTCTTTGCATTTGATCGAAGGGAGCTCTGAGATTATTTTGGGAACTTTTTTTTTTCAGCGCTGAAACTTCCATTACAAAGTTGTGTAGAAACATGTTTTTTTTCCCTCTTAACAATGTTATAGCTTTTTATGACCTGTTTAATTGCTCGCTTAGGTAAGACAGAAACAGAAGTGGCTTGGGAGGAGCCTTTCTGGAAACCAAGTTCTCCATCTTCTTTGTCTAAACTGTCATGCATGAAATGTATCAAGATCAAGGGGAAATAAAACAACAACTAAAAAAACCTCACAAAACTTTTTGAACAAATTTGAAATGAAACATCTGAACCAAATAACCTGTAGTAAACTAAGATAACTTTCTAGGCAACGGATCATACTAACCAAACTCCTTAGATCAGGCTAATCTTAGGAGTCTATGGTGAATGGTTGATTTCAAAAGCAAGCACTAGGTGAGGGAGTAGATATAAAACACAGATGAGGCAAAAAGAACGAAAAGAGAAAATAATAAAGAAAAAAAGAAAATAAAATATTTGAGGACATATACCAACTTCTCCTCTAAAGACTTTCATTATTATTTAATGTCACTGCACTTCATATGTTATTATGAGCTGTTTTTAAAGATATAAGATATCGATTTTCTTTTCTTTTGTTGTGGGAAAGGCAGGGAATGAAGTGGTATTTATTCCAATGTCTAATTACAACAAGAACTTTAGATAAAGCTTGGAAGGAGATGATTTTTTTTTCCTACTCTACATTTTTTATATTTTACCATCCTCTGCTATGCATAAAGGTAATTCTCTTTGTGTGTGTACAGAAACTGACCTTCTTTTAGCCAGTTGAGCCCTATTGAGTAACCGATATCCTGACGATCACCAGGTAATGATTTACCAGAATTCTTTCCCTGAGTACCTTGACCCAAGACTTGGAATATCAGTCTCTCAAACTTAATGTGAATTACAATGAATGAACATTACCCAAATCTCTAATTTTGCAAGACACTAATTTTCAAAAGTTAATTTACATCAGACTTTGGATATATAAGATGAGAGCTCCCACGTTACTTAACTCTAAGTTTCCTGCTTTTCCCTCTCTCACATTAATTTTTTAATCTACCTAAACCTTAAGCATGGTACTGCACAGCACTACAACAACAAGTTATCTTTGCCTGGAAGGAAATATTATAAATCAAATTTTCATCTGCTGCAAATTTTTCTAGACTCTGGAGGTACGGTTATTGCAGGTTCCTGAATCAACATAACCGGCTCAATCCTACCAAGAAATAACATATGGAGGAAGGAGATTTAAGTGAATAGGTTGCTGTACTGAGTGCCCTAATCCTCAATTTTTGAAATAATTGAGCAATAGTCAATTCAAAATACAACTGAGGAGGAAAAAGTGTTGCCTTTTACACGTGCACATTGAGGTACCAGTGACATAAGCACAGTTTTAAGCATACAGCTTAAACTGACCCATGAACTAAACTATTGCTGATTACTGAATTCCAGGCAGCCACAAAAGCACATAATGAATTTGTATTCTGTAAGTGATATGGATATGAGGATCACAACCACTTTCTTAAAGCTTTAAATATTTTCGTGATCTTGGGCTTAAAGTTCTTCTAAGAGGAAGGAGCTGGGTTAAATCTTTGCAGCCTTCAGGTAGACTGCAGAATGACATTTTAAAGCGTAAGACAAATGCACATAATTATTTTAGAAAAGACCTGAGAAAGGGAAAGAGGAAGAATGTATGGCTAAATGCTGGAGAAGGTAGTTGTTCAAGTTGAGTAGTAGCTTTCAGAAAATCTGAGGTTCTGTTCAAATGAGAAAAAATAGATAGAATACAGGTGCTGGCAAGCTGAATGTAAGAGACACAGTAAGATGGACCAAAAAGCTTGTGCTTGAAAAGTATTCACCTGTAGTTTCTACACACTTAATACATTGTTCCTCAAACACATTAGGAGTAAAAAACCTTTCAGAAGGTCTCTAGAGTCAATAGATAATAAGACCATAAAAGGAACACTCAAAGAAAAAAAGGCCAACCAGAAAACTAAATTATTTCTGCCTTTGTATTCATTGCGGAAGAGTTTGGGGAGGTTCCCACACTGGAACCCTTCATTACTGGGTATTCACTGAAGATCTGAATCAAATTGAAGTGTCAATAAATGCTACAGAGCAAACAACAAAACTGAACAGGAACAAATTGCATCAATCAGCATTTACCTAAGAATTCAAAAGGAGTTCAAGGACCAGAAAGGTGAACCACTGTCAGTGGTATATAAAGTATCACTTAAAACGACTTTTATACCTGAGAACAAGAAAGCAGCAGATACAGTAAAGATGACAAATTTTCAAGAAATATACTATAGAAGATCCAGGGAGCTACAAGCTATAAAATGTAACATAAAGCCAGCAAATCAGAAGTCAATCTGCTTTTTGAAAAGAAAATCCTTAACGTATGTGACGACTTTTGCTGAAAATACAGTTATAAGTTCATGAGAACAAAAGATTGTGACTGCAAAGGTTGGCATAAGGATACTACAGAACTGTATCTGGGCAACAAAATGGATAAACATAATTCAGTCTAGGTAAATGTTATTTAATGCACACAGGTGAAAAAAGGTTATTTTGCATATAAAATGAGGGGATCTATGTTGAAATGTTATAGCTGAGGAGTGAGATCTTGGGGTTACAATGTATAGTTCAGTTACTTTCCATAGCTCAGAAAGAGTGAAAAAAGAAAATGACATGCTAGAAGTTATTATAGAAGGAGTAGAGGACAATTAGAAAACATTTATGCTCCTGCATAAATCCATACCACACAGTTCTCACCATCCTCTACAAAAAAGCTCAAAGAAGAGCAAAAAACATGTAAAGGAATATTGAATACTTTCCTTACTTTGACTGGGTAGACAAGGACTTACCCTACTGGAGACAAGACAGCT
Organism: Chionis minor; assembly: GCA_013398295.1. Lineage (NCBI taxonomy): Eukaryota > Metazoa > Chordata > Aves > Charadriiformes > Chionidae > Chionis > Chionis minor. The sequence continues at coordinate 214,290 of VZSF01003641.1, read as the reverse complement.
GAAGGAGAATTTGATAGAAGTCTGTAAAATCCTGCCTGGAGAGGGCAAAAAGAGATTGATTATGCAGTGTCTATTCCATTACAAGAACTAGGAGGCATCAAATTAGCTGTGAGCAGATTAAAAAAATAAAAAAAGACGACACAGAAAACCACCTTCCCTTGCATCTCATGTGCAGAGCTCCTCACTGCAGTAGACTGTCAATACTAAAAGTTTTAGGAACCAAAGGGAAATGAGTTCATGGGGAAGAAATACATCAAGGTGTGTTAAATAGATACTATCACCTCTGACTCAGGAGGTACCTGAAACATAAGTTTTTGTAAGCTATCATGGGGGGATATCATAGGTGAATAGTCTAATCTTAAAGAAAATCTTTCCTAAACTGTAGACTTGTTGTCGTGTTAAAAAAAAAATATATGTATTTCAACAGATCTTGGGTCTGACAAAATACCACTTTTCTCTTTATCTTATGATTTTCATCCTGACTTGCAAACATTGAAGACAATAACAAATCAACATTTCTGTGTATTTCACAGGCCAGTTAATGAAAATTTTGACTGCCCACTTTATAAGGAAAGTCGTTTAGATATGCTAAAGCTGGAGGGAGTGAGAGAAGAGTGTAAGCAATACAAGAAGTAAGTTTGAAAATATATTATTTTAATTTCACAAAGACAGAAATGCAAACAACTATGTAATTGTTTAAAATAAAATGTTAATTAAAATAATATTTTAAAACAAAGATATAGAAAACAGGATGATCCAAGAAACAACATAAATAGAACTGAATAAAAAAGAAAAATCTGTAATGCCATGAACACACAAAAAAGAAACATTTTGGAAATCTATCTCACATCATTAATTTCTGCAATATATTTCTGCACTTAGAACACATAATTTGTGCAAGCGCACATGCAGAGTAGTGAGCCAGCATGTTATTAGTAAGCAGAAATTCAGGGGGTCAAATCTGCACGCTCCTACATCCCTGAAAAGTCCTCATTTCCTCTTGCTGACAGCAGCTGCTGCAGAGCAGTGGGCTCAGGCTGAAGTGAATACAGCAGGGTCTGACTGGTAGGGGAAGCTGATGGGCAGAAATTGAAGACACTGGAGACAACACAAATTCTACGACAGCTGTTGGTAGGAGATGGTAAGGACCACACTGTCAAATTCAATCTCATACTGTCCCGAAAGACAGAAGGGTTTCAAAGCCACTTTGAGTTTGGAGTTGTGGGTTTTTTTGAGTGTCCATCCCTTTGCAGTTAGACAACTGAACGACTAAAAAATCCACACTATATCTTGTATGGTAACAGATTGTCATAATGTGTACTCTTGTAAACTCATGTTTTCTACTAGCCCAAGAGCAATTGATCTTTGCCTACTTTATTGAAGCTTGTTCTATACGGGAAGGCACATCCTGTCCCCAGCTTTCTTCTTCTTAGCTTAATAGAAAAATCTTTCAGCCTTTCATCATAGCTTACATTTTCTAAATAACTTCTTAATTCTGTTTTCATCATAGGTAATGTTCTCCAGTTCATCAATTGCTTTCCAAAGATTGAAGCTTGTATTCTACCTGATACGATTCCAGCGCTTAAAGAGCAGTTTAAACAGCTGGTCTTTACCCAAGATCTTCTTACCCTTGCAGCGCAGAGGGGAAAAAAAAAAAAAATAGGGCAAAAAAAAGTGCGCCTTCCAAGCTGTATTTGTTGACTTGTCTTTTATAACCACCTGAGGATTATTTTCTGCAAGTTTGCTAGAGGCAGCCCAGCCCAACAGCATGTTTTACAGTTTCCACATTTCCATTTTGCTTCCTGAAGTGGAGGTAGGACATGGTTTGAATTTCAGCTAATTCTTTTCACCTCTCTGTTTACTGAAAACATTGAGTTTTAATCTCATTCTCCAAAGTGATTGTCCTCTTACCCTGTTTGATGTCCTGTGTAACCAGATCCAAAACACTATGGTGATTTCTTCAAGTCTGTATTTTCATGTTTCAGACACAGAAAAATGTTAAAATGCTTTTCTGAATCCATATATGTATATATTACATTTAACACCTCCTTATTATCCAGTAAGCAAGTTACATTGTCAAAGAAAAAAAACAGCTTGTTTTGACATAATTGTTTTTGACAGATCTAGTTTCATTGACATTACTACCTTCTTTTTCTCTGCTCATAAAGTGATTTCTTCATAAATTTTTTTTCAATATCTTTTCTGGAATCAAAATGAGGTTGGCCAGTACATATTTTTCCAAGTCTTCTTAGTCTATCTAGACATATAACCTTTTGCCATTTTCCAGTTCCTGTTGTCCAAGAATTCTCAAGTTTGTGGAGGAATTGCTTTGGCTCATTTCTTAAGTACACAAGGGTACATTTTTTCCAGGTCCTGGTGCTGTGAATATACATCTCTGGTAAAATAAGAGAATATATTTTTCCTCTGTTCTAGCCTTTGCTCTTATTCTCTCTTTATCTATCTACTTGTCACAATTAAATTTATTTTTTATTTGCTCTCCTCCCCTTATATATGAAAACATCTCACCTTTGTATTCCTCTTGCTTTTAATGCATTTGTAGAACATTTTCTCATTGTCATTCCTGCCATCTCTAAATAATATATCTGCTTCCACTTTGGCATTTTTTAATTTTTTTCTTCTTTCTAAGAGTTCTAATGGAAATGTGTTAATGTCATTGTAAAACTAGCTGTTCTTCTTTATCGGTTTAGACTATTCCAAAGGAATAGCTTTTGATCTTTTTGGAGTTTGTGGTTCTTTATAAACAAAGTTTCCTGTCTTTACTTTTTCATCCTGAGTCCTTCTCTAGTTGACCACTTTCACATAAATAGTTTTTCAATGAGAACTGAAAATCCTATACCCCACAATTTCAATTTAACCAATTCTTTCTCATCAGTTTGAATCTAATTCAAAACTAACCCATTCTAATAAGTTTTGAAAGCTTCTGAAGAGAAAAACTGTCTTCAAGTATTTCAGAGTCCCCTGTGTTTCTTTCCCAATAGAAAAATAGTTAAATAGTTATAGTAAAAATATTACTTAGTAGTAAGTTAGTTAAAGTTATTCTCTGTTATTATCAGATTCTCTCCTTTGACTTTCTTAGGGGGCTTCAAAACTTTGATCAATCCATTGACATCCAGTAAAAGAAGTTTTCTTTGACTGGCATCATTCAGAAGAAACCATTAAGGTTCCTAAATACCTTAGGAACATTACCCATACACATCATTCAGGAAATCTGATCATTTAGCATGAGAGGTGATAGAGATTGTTTCAAATTTATCCTGAGCAATGAAAACCGTAAAGCCAGCATTATCTGTTTCTACATAGCAAAACCTACAAAGCTACGTGGAACATGTATGGTGCACAATATTCACAAAGAATGAAAACCCTTCTCCAATTTTAATGAACAAAGCACTCTAAATAGTCAAGAGTCCAAAGGCACCAATGTGCTGTTAGACTCTGGAACAACTTCAATAACTAAGAGTTAAGTAAATTATTTAATGGCTTCCTTTGCTGTAAAGGAAACATAATCGCAGCTCCGCTGGGTAACACATCGAACAGTCATGATCAAAAGCTCTCTTTCTGCTTTGTCTACTGTACCATCTGCTTATTTCTTCCAGAACTTCACTCTGGCAAGTGACCCACTCATTGCAATACAGCTTGGCAGATAAGTGACATTACAACGTACTTTGTTTATGTGTCTCTCTGCATGCTTAAATTTATAAATATTCATAAAGTTACTTTTTAATGAAATTAAATATACAGCAACACAGCGCTTGTCCGTGTTTGCTGTAGTGAATCTGCAGTGAAATGGATTTCTTGCATTTACTGGTAGGGAAAAAAAATCCCAAAAATATAAATCACATTTTTAACCTGGAGTTACAGACCAGATCTTGGTAGATTTTCTAAGACTCCAGGGCTATGCTTGGGAAATTTTGGTTGTAGGACAACAGACAGATTAAAATCCACAGTTCAGGGAAATTAGAGGTGAGCGAGCTACATACGCTACTAAGTTAAAAACCAGACAAATTGTAAGCTAGAGATAAATTCAGTATACAGAAAACTTGCCTTAGAGAGCAAGTGCCTATTTGGAAGGTGGGCTGCTGAGCATAAGGATCTGATGACCATTGTCAGTGCGCACCTGGACAGATGATGACATCTTAGTTTCTAAATTATTCTAAATTCTTGGCTACCATTTATTTATGTCAACTTTGTCAGACAATAATAAATGGAAAAGCAACACAATGAGTTAATAAATTGTATTTTCTAAACAAGCTTCTTAAAATGGCAACCTCTTCAACCGCTGGGAAGTTGTTCATATTTTTTTCTTTATCAAGTACCAAGGAAGGTCTTAAGTGAATAAACCTGCCATTGACATTTCTCTAAAATACTTTGCTAACCATCCTGAAAATCATGGGTCAGTATCCTTACAAGCACGTAGCACAAGGAGGGCTGCACATTGCTTTGATTATGATGTGGCAAAATAGATAAGCTGTTTAAATTCTGCAAAGCAATGTTTGCGATGTATACTTGAATTTTGAACAGCTGTTAGGTTTGACCATTATTGTGCTCCTATTTATTCTCTATCCATTAACATTCTTACAGGTGTTTGTGGTTTGGCGGGGGGGGGTGTGTGTGTGTGTTTACAGGAATATTTGAATAGCTATGCAGCATAAATCTTTAAAAGCCAAAAATAGTGTTCTCCTACATTATTTTTCAGTATTTTGTTTATTTCTGTTAATCTCTGTTAATCTATTTAATTTTCAATCGCACCATGCCAAAATCAGAATTCACTACGTATTATAGGTGTCAGATTCATATGAATAATACCTTCTGAACACTCAAAGTGAACAATATTCAGGCAGATTTCTTATTAGAAATTGTTGTCTCCAAGTGTCTAGCAAATGTTTGCAAAATATTGCATTGGGTCGTAATTAGTCCATGTAAAGTTAGTCCATGTACAGTAAGTACATCCGCGTACCAGCTCCTTTCCTTATGAAAGCCATAAATCTCACTGGATGTTTTATACATGGAATTCCTTTCCTGCAGCTAGGTTACTGGGTACCTCTCTGAGCAAAGTGGGCTCTGGCAAGCCACTTTCTGTCCCTGGCTACAATGAAACTTTAAGGAAGAGCAGGATTACCCTCATTCATTTAGGAAAAGAATATATTCCTCTGGATGACTATGAAGATACTTATTACTATAACACCTCTGAGTAATAATAGGATACACAGATGCAAATAATTTATGTCCACAGTGGAGTAATAACTTAAGCAATATAACCCAAAATACTAACTCTAGAAACCCCGACTTGAGAACAGAAATCCTTATGATTAATCATTTAAATGGCAATTATTCATGTAAGGTAGTTCACTGACTATAACGAAGGAAAATAAATAGTATATTGTTTCTTAATTAACAGCTTGTCTTAACAGAAGCTCAGAATTAAAGTGAATACAGCCTGTTTGAATAAAAATTTCTGAAAGAGAGGTGAATTGTTGTGGATTAAATGCCAGAATTGCTTAGTTTTTCTCTGATATTTGTTCTCATGTGTCTAAATATTTCCTAGGATAATGTTGCATCACATATCCATAATCATACATAGGAATTTATTCAAGTGTTCGGGAAATTGCAACCTAGCATTTTAGGTAGTTGTGAGCAACTAATGTGTTGCTGCAATTCATTCAAGAACTATTGGGCTTTGGCAGAATGCAATGTTTTTCCTCATTTGAGCATAATCTTCAATGTTCAAATTATCTGATGGGAAGTTAGTAAAACATAAGTGAGGAGTGCCAAGAAGTGCATAGAGTGTCTTATATGTAGTCTTAATTTGAAAGCCACAATATAATTCCACTAATTCTGCATTTTATGGTGTATTAGGTGCTCAAGTTGTGAAATGTAACCCAAACGTAATGTTCCAGGTCTTTTAGGCTGACTGACCAGAATGTGGGGCTCTGATTTATTCTTAGCATCAGCAGCTGCATAGCTATAGAGATAAATTACCGTTTCCATGTTTTTTAAAATGATACAACATCTGTGCTTTGATATGATAAATTGGTGTGAAACTTTAGACTGCTCATCAACTAAAAATGTGACGGGATTAATAGTTACATTTTTATACCATTCTGCTACCAGCCATGTTTCATCTGGTTTAAGGCATGCAGTTTTTATGGAGTCCATTATCTAGTATGCACCACCTACAGAATCCACCTATGTTGCAGGGAATTTCTAGCAGCACTTTTTCAATGGCCATGCCAAGAAGTATGAAGTTTCTTGGACTGCTTTCTACTGGAAACTTTTAAGACCCACTGTGTACAAAGTATTCTGAAACAGAGAAGAAAAACAAAGGAAAACAAAAAGCTTGACATGACGTGCCCTAAACTAGAATATGAGAAGAGCTCAGTAGCTCTGATACAATCGGATCTCTGATCAGACTGTGGGATGACCAAAAGAACATACCTAGGTACTTGTTTAATGTGACAAGCACGTGTGGTATTTTCCCAAAGTATTCCTTCAGGTACCTCTGCTGAAAGTAATTTGGATGTGTTTAGCAATAAATGTTTTATTCTACCGTGAACCTGTCCAGCCTCCTCCTGAAGTCATGCGAACATTCAACCTCCGTGACATCCTACATATTGGAGATCCAGGGTGTCACACTGTTAGGCACCTGGAAATGCTTACGATAGGGTAATAGAACTTAATAGAACTATGAAGTTTTTATTGCAGCTTTCTGGAGCTCTGCTGAAGTTTAGAATATTAAAAAATCAAGAGAAAACAAAACAGTGAGTAAGAAAGTGAAAAATAACTGGAGTTTGTCAGATGCCTTGGCACCCAGTCACCTGATACTACTAATATTATATTTATGATGGTTCTATTTTAGAAGTGAGAGGGAATTAGTCATAAAACCTTTAAGAATTTTCTCAGACCGTTCTATACAAGATTGATTTTGATGATGCAGTAGAGAAAGCATTGACATACATTGCTAAGAAATTGTGCTTCATTTCAAAGGTGAAGTCGTGCACTTGTTAAGAAATCACAAACCTATTTCCTTCTTTTGCTGACATATGCTGTTACAATTGGCTAAAACTAGTCTGCTAATTCTCCAGAAGAAATGCATTAGGGCTATCTAAAAGGGGAAACGGTTTCTTTTATTTATTTCCTAATTGATATAGTCATTCTAAAGCCAATTTCCACTCATATTTTTCATGTATTCAAATACCATTTTTAACATCTCACATGGGGTTTTTTCCTTTTAATGGCCTGCTTGCTAAAAAAGTCTCAAGTTTTGCTTTTAGAAGTATCTGAACAGCAGATAATGGGGTGAATATTAATCAGTTTTATTGCAAAGAAAATTGCATTGCCAATCATTGTTACTGACTAATGGGTAATGACGTGAAATTACAGTAAGATAAATGATTATTCTTGCTAACTAGCAAATATTCTGTTCTGCAATGCATAATTTTCTAAAATAGACAAAGTTTAAATGCAGAAAAAGGCTGCATCATCTGAAGAATTTCATTTCACAAGCTGTCAAGAAAGATGAAGATGAGAAATAATTAAAAATGAATGAATAATTGGAAATACTGCTTGGAGAACATGATACTGCTATTTCTTGCTGTTTCTGGGTTTTATTCAATTTCCCCTCCTTAGTATCTTTTTCTTACTCAGGACTGCACATATGGAAAACACAGAACTTCATGTCTGACCTAAAGGTTGTGAAGTCCTTTTAAACAAAGAAGGATAGGCTAGGAAAGGTATTTGGACATGGGCTACAGATGCTTCTCCAAAGAAGGGAGAGGGAGAGAGAAAGGAATATCAGCATCAGGCTTAAACAAGGCAATAAAAACCTTAGGAATGTCAGCTCTAATTATTGCCATTGGCCATCTTAATAAGAACTTGAGTGTGACCGATAAGCACAACTCCCGTACATCAAGCAGAACTTTCTGTGTCAAATCCTCTACAAGATGTCTTTGGTGTTGAAGTATGAACTGAGAAAATGAATAAATGTATCACTTAATATGTAGCCTGAAGATGTGTAGCTGCAAATGTTTGGGAGTGCTCTGAGTTTTATGAAATAAAGTAACTATCCAAAGCAAATGGCAGATACATGAATAGAATGTGGTTACCAATAGATAATTCATTATGTAAAGTATAAAGAAGTCTTTCAAGCTACGTAAAGGAAAACTGTTACTGACTTTCATCTATTTGAGGTGCTGGACAGTCAGGGCTAGGTTCACAGCGTTCTGTATAGGGGCACCATACTGGAAAAGCAAATCATCTGCCAGGGCAGGAGTGAGACATGATGCATGGGACCTCTATATCCTCCTTGAATGGCAAGTCATCCTGAAGAACCATTAATGGCCCATTTTTAAACACTAACTCTTGCCCTTTGACTCCACTGCATAGTATAGAAACCACTAAGCTTGATACCAAAATGGTTTTCAGACTGCCTGGAAATAAAGAAAACCCACCTGACAAATCCAGCGTCAAGTCCACCTACATAGCAAGGCAAGGCTGAGCATGCCAGGTCGGTGGACAAGGTGGGATTTACAGACAGGCTCCATCGTGAGAATTATAAACTCAGACAGTTTAAAGGAATTTGATGTGCAATGTCTAATATTAACATTCAGCTTGAATTTACAGGACTGCCAGTGCTGGAAGACTGATTCAGATGAGGTTGTGTAGCAAAATGATTTTTTAAAATGGGGGTATCTTTTTCTGTGGGAGTCAGAAAGCCTTACAATGGAAAACTTCGTAGGAGGATAGAATTTTTCTTCTCATGCTAATAGATACAGCATTATATAAAAAGCTTCTAGGGAGCAGTTTATAAAACAGCTACCTGAAATAAATATTTTGAGCCAGTGAATAGACAGTCTGTCTGAACCGAGCTTGCATATGACAAGCAAAGTCACCCACATTGTGAAGAGACGAAATAGTTTTAAATGCTTATCTTTCAATCAAAATAAGAGACGTTTGCTTTCTAGAGACAGCAGGACACCTGGTTAGAAAGTGGGGCAGCCTTCAAAGCATGTGGCTTTTCTGGCAGAGAAAATTTATCTTTACTGAAATGTGCCTTGGCTTCCCACTCGTCTTCCTACAAGGTGGCACGGTCATGTCTGCCCCATTTGTCACCTGGGTTCTCCTCAGTGCTTGCTGTGGCTGTGAGAAGGGTAGTGTCCCTTCCAACTCTAACCATTCTATGATTCTAAGGAAGCAGGGTTTTAGAAGGCAGCTGCAAATGAATAAGCATGCACTTAAAGCACAGCACGATTTATGAGAAGTTTTGGTCTATAGTGCAGCTGTCATCCACAGTCAATAGGAGATTTCCCTGGGGCAAAGGAGAAAATAAAGCCTAAACCTACAGCTCTCCTCTGAGGCCTATAAAGGCTGTATTGTCTTTTTTTCTAGAAGTCTTCAAAGGGTAAGGGATTTTGCAAGCACGGCATAATTTAAGCAGTATATGGCATTTTCTTAATGCCGTTCCCATAGACCTGAGACTGCAGTAACCGTCTCTGTGTTTCCAGTCCCACTGTGTCAGCAGAGGCTGATCTAGATAGTGTACACAATATGTTTGCCATTTCAGTCCTTGTCACCGGGCAGCCTTGTCCAGGCTCGGTTTCTATCAGCTCTTTTCAAGTTCACTCACACAATACATCCTCCTTGATCTTTTTTCTGCCATCCTTCTTTCCTTCATTGTCACGTTTTGTTTCTGAGCTCCCACTGCATTTCAGGTCTGACCATTACTTTTGGCTGCCAGCAAAGGACAATAGAGAAAAAAAAAACCAAAACAACACGCAACCATTTTCCTAACAACACTGCACAACATCAACAGGAGATGAGCTGAAAGGAATGTGCCTCTTTTTCCATAGGCAGGCTTTCTCATCATGCCCTGTATGCCACCCCCTACTGAGACTCTAACTATTGCAGATCATAATTACGTTCAAACTGAACAATGCCACCTATAGAACTATTTTTTCACATAAAATCTTTCTTTCCTCTCTAACTGTTTGCTAAGAGATCCTCAAAAGACAAGGAAAAAGCACAATAGAAAAACAGTAACAGAGATGAACCGATTCCCTGCCAAAGAGTTGAGCCTTGAGCTTCTGGAGATTCATTTACACAAACCGCCATGATGTTGTGGTGGTGGGACCTTCTAGGTCCCAAGAAATATGGATCTGCAACAGCTGGCTGCAGGTTCTATATATGTGGAAGAGGAATACAACCAAACTCCTGCGTTACAAAGGATTTACCAGTAGGAGTTCAAGGCGGATGTGTTGCAGCACACCAGCCAACAGCGCTTTTGACAGGGAAGCCGTTAGCAGTGAACTGGATGTCACATTTTTCATAATCCTGGTCCTTCCCAAAAGAAAGGCATCTTTTTTTTTTTTGAAGTCTATTTGTTAAAACCTACATTTCAGTTCAGTTTCCTAATGACTTGTTTTCTTTATGCCGTCCCTTAATCAAACTAGTGCCATCCGGGCCCCAAGCATGCAGTACATTGCATGGGAGCTGATTACTGCCAGTGTCCTCTAAAGGTCTCAGGACATCAAATTACAGTATTGGGGCTTAAAGCAGCAGAGCTGCTACCACAACAGACACAAGCAGAAGCGTAAGTGCCCTTAGTTTTTTAAGGAGGCCTGCTTTCCCCCTATCCAATTGTCTTCTCACTCTTTTTCTTTGCTTTTTATGTCCAAGTCGTAGGTGGCTTTTACAGTTTTTTTGTTTTGACAAACCCTCTAAAACACCAATCGTGACTGTAAAGGGTTAGATAAGCTATCTTCTTCACTACATTACCAAATGTAAAATAGCATCTGTCTACACGAATGACTGAATCTCATCCCATTCTGAAATAACTTTCAGAGATATAACAGAGGATCTAATTGTTCGCACTGGATTTTATTACACTGTGCTTATGATATTGCAGGTGCATCATTATTAGCTATTACAAAGCAATTACACCACCATAAAAGTACAGTAATTCTCCTTTCTCAGAATAAACCATGGAAGATTTCATTGCATTTACAAATCTGAACTAAAGGGAGGAGGAGATATATGGCTATACCAACATTTAGAGCAGATGCTTGGAAGTTTTCAGTGCAGCCAGACAGTAGATAAATTCCCCTGCCTAACTTTAGCTCTGTAGTCCTAAGGACCTGTTTAATGTATACGAACGCCTTGCATTTTTCAGCCCATACCATTTTACTTTACTGAGAGTTCAGTGTGGCCACCCTATAAAAATGTAACAAGATGTGCTCTAACAAGAGACAGTATTAGACTGTTGAGAAATTAATTTACAGTGTAAGATTCTTGGTGGGAACAAGGCATTAAATTCTCTTCCAGCTGAATTCAATGGTAGAAGTCTCATTAATTTCATTTGGGCTGTGATTCCATGTGGTGTCTCTTGTCACCTCTTGCATGGCTCAGAACCAAGACGCTGTTCCTCAGCTTCACCACAGCTGATAAAACTCACAAATACTTGCCTATTGTTTATTCTACATACTAAATAATACTACTTACTTATTCTGCGTTCAGAACAGTAATGATTCAGAACTTTAATAGCTGTCACTGCCTGGTTTTGTTTATTGGTTGTTTTCTTAGTTTAAGTGACTGTATTGCCTCCACTGAAAAATGGATCTCTGCCTCTGTGCGTGTATGCCTATGGGTCCTTTCTCCCCTTTCCATAAATTCTTGTGACTTCAACATCCCTGGACTAGGCTATGATGGATAAACTCTGCAGTCACTTCTGCTAAGGACTAATGCACATTCCAACCTCTTTCTGACAAATTTCTGAACACAGCATAAATTTGTTTGCTTTGGACTCCTTTCAGGGCAATATTCACTCTGATCTAAATTGGCAATGTTAATTCTGTCATTACCATAGTTTTGATATTTATTAATCTAAGACATGGCACAGTCAAGTTTAGGAAGAGGAAATTTTATTTCCCGGGAATCCAGTACTGTTAATATATACTCAAGTCCCAGTGTGTAGATAAGCTCTTCTTAAAGAACTCTCCCTCTTCCCTGACACCCCTCACCCATTCCTCAGATGCAGCGTCACTTTTTGGCTTTTCTGGTTGCAGAGAGCCGCTTGCTGCTGAGCGGGCAGACAGGGAATTGCTGATAGGTTCTTAAATCTGCAAAAAAGATGGTCTTGCCCTTTGTTAAGCCAGTGCCACACCCCAGCCAGCGCTAGTCTGTGGCACCAGTGCAACTGGGACGAGGCGTTTTAACGGATCCTACTTTTATTGGCACTCAGCTCTCAATGCCAACCCAAGCTTGAAGATACTGGTGGGACTGGAGAGTCCCCAGGATGGCTTGGGACTATAATCTTGAGCTTTTTGCTGCTTTGAGAAGCTGTCTGGGATCCTTACTCATTTGAAAGTAGAATCAGCCAGCCGGGGGACAGCGGGGGATTGAATTGCTCCTGATGTTTTCTGATGATGTCTGAGTTAGAGTAAATTTCATCCTGACCTGAATCAGGTTTGCCATACTGAGATACTGTCATTTATACTCACAAAGGGAGCACAATGTATTTTTCCCATTTCCTTTGCTTAAATACTCAGGAAAACATTACTCAATACAAACTCTGTCATAGAATATGTTTCTATCCACATATGCTCCTGCATTTTGAAAACAGCCATAAAAGACTACTGACTGCCTCTCTTACCCGTTTCGTTCTATGTTGCCTTGTGCTTGTAACTGATAAGAACGTGCTCTAAGCTCTGAGATTAATTTCCTTCCATTACAACTTTCATTGAGATGTTATGTCTTTATATTTGCAGTTACAATCTGATAGATTTTAAATTAACAGTATCAGAAAGAACATTAATTTGTCTGTGCATGAGATGTTATTAGAAATAATGTAATAATATTATCAGATGTTCTTTTTTAGTGTGCAGTTTTATGAACTAAGCAATTATGAAAATATTTAAATAATGAATGTAATTACTTATTAAAGTCATTATCACACATAAGTATTTATATTCCTAATCAATGTTGCCTCAAAGGTATAGCCACCAATACAAAGAAAACAACATGTGCATTGTACATGCAAAACCGTGTATATAGTTCCTCAGCTCTATAAATCATCTTTGTATAATTGCTCTCAGAGTGAAACCATTCTGCATGAGCTAAAGATCTGGCTTTTGCAGTCTGCAATAGTTATTTCAGTGTCCTACCTTTTGACTGACCAATGTTAGATATCAGGGACGACAGTGTTTTTCGCACCACAGGAGCCCAGTTCTGTCTGGCAATCAGGCACCTCTGTGGGTGGCACTCTGGCCTCCTGCAAGTCAAGTCAATTTGCCCTCTTCATCAGATCTGGATTCTCCATAAAGACAGTGCCCAGTGCTTAATACTTGCTGTTACTTTCAAAAGAGTAACCACACATTATTGTTTGTTTGGTCTTGTACTGTCACCACTTCGTAGAAATGCAAAATATAAAAAGAGGTGAAACTATAAGGGGAGAAAATTTTATATGCCTGATTTCATAAACAAGCCATGAAATTCACAAAGAGAGCTCTAAAGGAATATTTTTTTATGTCTACCATCTTCCAGCGCCTTCTAATCCTGTCTGATTGCACATTGTTCTCCAAAAAAAAAAGTGACATTGGAATTGTGCAAGGACCATAAAAAGTTCAATGTAGCATACGTCAATTGGAAAATCCATGATGAGATGGTATCTAATTGCTTTTTAGCTCTCAAATACCACAAACTGTTTTATTAATTCACTGCTATACACTGTATTACCATATGTAAATAATTGCATTAACCCCTGTGCTCCCCCACCTTGTATCATATCACAGGGAAGAGCAGACTGACAGAAAAGTCACAGCAGGGCGTAACAGAGCGAGGTGAAGAATAGCAGTATGATTTCTAATTAAGAGTCAGGAGTCTTAGATGACACATTATTACTGGAGCTGAACAAGGATAAAAGATGAATGTCTAATATAATAGCGTGATAGCTAACAATAAGGTACAACAGCAATGCCCTGTTAAGGTACCCTTTCCATTCCAAAGATTTCCATTAATTTATATGAGTCTGGAGGACTGGGAATGAGTGTATGTGCAGACAGTTGAGCACACTTGAGGGACGGCTGACATATATTTTGAGGTTACCAAATCTCAGCAGCATTTGAAGAGGAGCCGTACAATTGACAATGACCCCCATAGCTTGCTTGCAATCTCAGGACCAGAATTTGGTTGTGGGTCCTGAAGGCTGACTTCTCATTTATTAGAGGAGTTGCCATGTCCAAGACCATTTTGGTCTTGTAGATGTTCTTTTTTAGTGGTTCCCTTTCTCTCCCTTATGGATTTATATATGCATGTGCGTGTGTGTAGATGTTTGCTGAGTTAACCTGTGGATATTCAATATACAGATAATAAATAGGTTTCAAGGGAAAATGTCATCCATTTATCTATGTGGTCATAAGTTCTTTTCAACAGATGCTCAAGCATCTTGTATATCCTATCCTTTCACCACTCCAGTAAAACACTATTTCCAATTCCCAAGCAGAGCACTGAGAAAGAAGGATGTTAGTTGATTTATCAAATTAAAATTTAGTAGGAAAGAAATAGCTGCAGATCAGAATTGCGAAGTGAATCTTTGCAGATATTATATAATGAACAAAATATATTTTCCAAGTGTGCCCTTCTGAAATAATAATCCGGTCACATTGTGCTAATATGTCCTTATTAATTTTTATTCTTCAGGTCATTTTACACTTAAAATTATAGTGTAACCTTTTCAGATCCGAATTACAGTTTTTAGTTCAATGAACTGGTTACTATTCCTTAAATACTTTTTAGGGGAAAAAAAAAAAAAAGATGGACATATTGCCTGGCATTAAATCAAATCTTAGGTTCATGCATCCCTTTTAGAATGTCCATATGCTTGATTGGAGGGGAAGGACAATGCTACTGGAGAAGGATTTTTACATCTTCCAGAATGTGTATAAAATTATATTTAGATCCAGAAAAGTTCAAGAAAGAAGAATGCTGTCTTCTAAGAGTGGGATCTCTCATAGGAGGCTGTGCCTCAGCCTGTGAGCCCTGAAAAACACACATAGCCCTTCTGAGGCTGTTTTTCCTTTGAAGTAAATTATCAAGAGGACTCACAGAGAGCATATGATTGTAAAAACACTATGTTTTGCACAGACACCTACATTCCTAGCCTAGAAGGCAAAAATTGGTCTGCCGCAGCTGGGATGGTGGGATAGGATGGTCTGCTCGCTTGTAAGGGTGTCCTGATTAGAGTAAGCTGCTGACCGGTGGAATTTCACCAGGTCCAATACAGACCTCAGTCTCACTTGACAAATAAATAATAATGTTTTTTTCAGGTCCTGAGTTATTCTTTAGTTTGCAGCATAATCTCTCCCAGAGTACAGCATTCAGATTCCAGCCATAACTTGTGACAAAGTCTATCTCCTACTGCTGAAATAATTTTGTCATGAGTTGTTTGGTAAGAATAAAAACAGGACTGTTAACAGAAATACATTACTCAAAAAAACCCCCAAACTAAAGGTACTATGGAAAAGAATGCCTGGGGCTTTTTATTTCCGGTAAATTCAAGGTAAAAATTCCCAGTGATTTAAATGACAAATCCAAACATGAGAGAGAAAAAGATCACTCACATGTTTAACATTGTGCACTTATTGGCTCAGATACAGAATTTTATCATAATCTTTTGTAAATCACCTAGGGAACATTTGCATTTCATAACATACCTGCAGCTGGAAGTTTAGTTTCAGGCTTTATCTTGCTTAACAAAAGCAAGAGGAAGGCATGGATTAAAATTCCCTTATCCAGAGGAAGGAATTGACCCCATACCGCCTTTTCTAATGCTCTACAGACTGTGTTTAAAAGGAAAAAAGAAAAAAAAAAAAAGGCTTTCCCCAGATCTTCAATAGGACTCCATCTTCTTGCACCTGACTGCAATACCCTAAGCATAAGATTTTTAAATTCATGTTGTACCCATTTGTCCGTTCTGCCACACCTTGCAGAGTTGAGTTGGAGTGTCTGCCTGCTGCGGTGTGTCTTTTGACCCAGCTGCACCCTGCCATCTATTGGGTGCATGGATTCTTCCCACAGAGCGAAAAAAACATCCTAAGAGGTCAGGTACTCAAAGAGCTTGTTGGTCGGGAGCTTGGTTTACAAGCACTGTAGCTGTTTATTAGACGAGCTAATTATTATATCTCATAGCGTTTCTCTACTACTGTGCTGCCGTAAACCTTTAGACTGTTGGTGATCTCTCCATATAGGATGCTTCATGAACACAGAATAAGTGCTGATTCTGACCTAAAGAAATTGTACTTAAGTTGGAAGAATAAAGGCGAGGATAGACATGAAGAAACAATGGGAAACCAGCAATTGGGAAGACAGGCTAGAGCATTGCAACACTAAATGATACTTGTGAAAATTGCATCCTGAGAACACATTTTAGATTTTTTTCTTATGAAACATTATCATGTAAATATTTGCAAAGAGTGAGAAAAAGTACAATTCGTAGCCCTCTTTTAGTGTCAAGTATAAACCTTCAAAGAAGAGACAAGACAGCAAGACAAACCCGCCAAAGAACAGACCACGCAGCTGAGCTCTGCAGGAGAGTTAAGATCTGTTCTCACAGACATGGCAATTTGCTTTGTAGATTACTTTTAATGCCTAATTGAAAAAACCTTTTCAGGTCAAAAAGCTTTAGAGATTTTTAGTCTTTTTTACAGTTTTTTTTTAAGCTGTGTTGGAAGTGACTTTAATACTGGTCTAAAATGATAAAGAAAAACATACTTAGTATCCAATTTCAGATTTACTTGCCTTATTAGTAGTCTAATAATACGTAGATTTAATATTGAAGGACAGTGAATAAAATTTATTCTTTTCAAGTAACTAGATTGTTTTTATCAGTTTAAAATGGTATCAGCCTACCATGTCTCACTTTGAAAACAACAGTAAATATTCTCGCAAAACAAGTTTTATGTACACATCCATTGCTGATATTATTGCGCTGTCTAATTTGGATGTATCTGTAGATCCCCAAACTCATTTTTATGTGACATTTGTTTCTATTCCTGGTTAAAGCCATGCTTCTTAGTGCAAGGCGCACTGTTGTTATAACAGATGGCTTATTTCAATTCATAATGACTGGGAAAAATAATAATGAATCACGTAAGCAAGAACAAGCACTTCACTTTCTCTACAAGTTACTCAGCGCCTGACAGTTTGAAAAACAGCCGAGGGCTCCGGCTCTGGCTCCTTGTCAGAAATGCAAGGAGGCTCCCAGGTTAGACTACAACAGTATATCCAATTCAGAGAGAGCAAAACTAGCAAGACACAAGGCCCAAAAAGCTCCCCATTTGGGGATTCAGGGTTTTCATTCATAGCAATGGAAGTAAAGGAAAAAATATGTAAATCCCTGGTGTTGGAAGTCAAATGAAGGAAAAACAATCCCTGGTGTTATTTCAGGACACAGCTGTACTCAGACACCTCACTGCATCCATCTAACTCAAAAGGGAGAGACTTTCACCTCTCTCCAAAAGGAGGGTCTGAATTACAACCCCAATGTTACCATTCCCTTCTGAGTGAATTAATAATAATAATATAAGACAAAAATAATACATTTTAATATATTGCTTGAAGAAATATAATTTTATTTTATTTATATGATACTATTATATTTACCGAATTATTTATAAGCAGATATCTCAACACAAAAATATACAAAAATTTACCTTGACACATCTCCTACATGTTCAAAGCCTCCAGAGTTATCTCCATTGCTTCTTTCTCAAGTCTTTACAGCCTTCTCTCTATTCACGCTGAATTCTGCAAAGAAACACAGGTTCTGACAATATGACTGATTCTAAATCATGGTGTAAACAGGTGCTCCATACAGAGTCTTCCTCCTCTATTACTAAGTAGCACTGAGTTGATTTTGATATTTTATGGGTTGAGAAAACAGCTCATGAATGAAAAGAAACAGACCTTTATTTATCAGTTGTCTTTGCAATGCTCAAAGTTGGCTGAATCAATGGAATAACATAGGCCTCCTCTTAGTTACACACGTTCTGTTCACTTACTGCTTTTTCCCCTATTTTTGATATATTCCTAAGGCACAAATGTTGCTGTGTGACCTTCTTTCCCACATTGTTCACAAAGGCCTCTCAGAGCATAAGAATTAACACTGGACATTAAAGAAGACATTGCCCTGTCATTGGCTTTTCCCCTCCCTGAGCAGGTAAGTTAGAAGTAATCGAGAGTGTAGACAAAGATGCTCAGTGTAAGAAGTAGGCTTTTTCTTCTTCAATAACACTTAAAAGAAAAGTGAAAAAAAAAAAAGAATCACCAACCTCTCAGATGATATGGAAGTCTTTGTAAAGAACAATTATTTTGACTTGTCTCAGACAGAAGAAAAAAGCTACCTAAACATAAATTTTAATGCTATTTTTTTATATGTCTATGTATATATATATATCTCTCTATATATGCATTAGCTGGGTCTCTCTGGAGGGCTTGCATACATGCATGTTGCTCCAATGACATTGTCACAGCTATTTGGGCACCAGCGCCGCTTCCACAGAAACTGAGGAATACAAACCCTAAAAAAACCAGTGTCCCTATGATGAATGACTACTTTATTCCCAGATTGGCACTCTGGCTGAGAAAAATGAGCCAGAAGGAATAAAGACAAAAAAAAAAAAAGGATCAAAACATTTGCTGTGACTATTTTCCAAGTGAAAGTATGTTTCATTTCCACATTTCTAAATGAAACTGCATTTCAGTTTTGAAAAGGAATTTTTCATTCAAAAGTAACAAAAACAGAAAGGGGGGGGGGGGGGGGGGANAGGGGGGGGGAGGGGGGGAAGAAAAGATTAAAACAGGGGACTAAGCAGCTGAAAAGAATTTGTCCAAAGCAGATTGCTTTGGACAAAAACAGCATTTTGAGATTATTTAAATGATTATTTTTTTTTGGTGGCTGGTTCTCTGCTTTAATAATACCTTAGAAATATTTCCTTTTCAGTACAAGGTGCATGGCATGTGTTTTGTCTGTGAATTACTAAACTGAAAAACATATTACTTTTCAGCTCTTCTGTCTTCCCCTCTGGTTTCTGCTGAACACCAGCCTCTTTTCTTGTCAGTGGCTACTGTGAGCACGTCTGAATGGGATGTACAAGTTTAAATCGCATCTGAAGTTGACTCATAATTCACTGTGCTCAGGAAAAAAAAAAAAATTGTGAACGATACCAGACCAGATTCTTAGCAACCATTCCACACACACTTGGAAAAAACGCATAAGAGTGCATGGGCACAAGTGGTTCATTCTTCTGACTAAAAAGTTGTCTGTGCTATATACAACATTACATATTTATGAAGTATGTGGTTAATGGTGGGTGAGAGCCTATTGTGGCAACAGCCTTGTTTATCCCATTTTCTATGATCTGTTTGTGTTACCCTCATATTTTATTTCTTTTACTGAATACTGCACTTTTTAGTGCCTCACCAGACACATTTTGATATCATTCTTTTCATACAGAAGATACATACCAGGTAGTGTCTGACTTCAAGAACATGCTTTATACATCCATATATGTCAATAACTGAAGATGTTTTCTAAATTGTGAGCCTCAGTCCCAGATTTTACATTCAGTACACATCATGAAGTGAACTTATGTGTCAAATCATTAGAAAGCATCAGCATGTATATACCAACATAGCATGAAAGACGGTATTAAAAATGATGTTTTTACTTGCCAAGGTCCTCAACGCATTTATATGGTATTCTTCTCTTTAAAGCACCACCATAGTTCAACATGCGCTTCTTCTGCTGAAGACTGTACTATGATAGTTCTTTAAATTTTCCCTGTAAGCCACATCTTCCAAGAATTCCTGCTGCTTTCTCTAGAAAATCTTCCCCAGGGAGCATTAGCTTCACACTTCTGACTAGATCATTTGGAGAGCAAAATATAACTCAAGATACACCCTGCATCTGCTTGTGTGGTTCACTCAGGCTGGAATATATCAGGTGCACAGCTGGAAGGCATTAGGTGCACAGCTGGAATGCATTGGGTGCACAGGTGGAGTGTATCTTTCAGTTTGATTTAGTCCACAGAGAGACCAAGTATCTGTGCTGAGACTCTTCTGCAACGTGACTCAAAGCGGGGTTCCCACAGTTCTCAGGAAATTCAATAACCAGGAGAGTTGAGAGCGTACTCCAGATCTGAACTAACTGTCCTTACCACGAGAACCTACTGGATGCAACACCTGCTCCTCAGCAAGTAATGATTACCATTGCTTAATAGTCAATATGCTGAGACAAGGCTTGTGCAATTAAATTCTGTGAGGAAAACAGGTTGCACCTGTGAATAGAGTGTTTAGAAGGATCTTATTTTATTCAGAATATCTGTCCCTAAATTACTGCTGACCAAAATTTTCAAGTTAAGAATTTCTTTAATCCATATTTAAATCCCCTTATTGGGGATTGTCTTGCAGTCGATAGAAGCAATAAGTCTGCAAGCTAACACAAGTCACTTACTTAGAAAACTTAGTGACTTCCATGCATTTAGCATAACATGAGCCAAAGGAAAAAAAAATTTCACAGTTCATTTGCAAACGCACGTTGAAATTTCTTCATTTGAACTACTCAGTGTGCCCAGATAACATCCCTCTGCTCTCTTCATAGTCAATGAACATAGGATATGTCTTTGATGCACTTGTCAAAGAGTGACTCGGTCTACAGCTGCGCTGTGGGGCTGGTGACATTTGTGGTGAGTACCTCAGACCTGGCGCTCAAGTGCCCACTCCTGTTCTGTATGGGCAAATGTGCCAGGGAAACCTGGTGTGCCGTGTGTGATGGAGGAAAGGAAAGGATTTTACATTTCCGCTTCTTGTGCCAACTGAAGGGACAAGAAGCTGGGTAGTGGGAAGGAGACATGGCCACAGGGTATTTAGGAGTGTGTCTCTGACTCTTGAGGAGTGCTCTTTCCTCTCTTGATTGGACTGATGGCATGGGGAGCCTGAAGAGTTGACTGACCTTGTCAGCTAAGTGACAAAAATGGAGAGTTATGTCAAGCCTCAATTTTGTCCTTTTTTTCTACCCTGCACTAGGTAAAAATACGAGACAGGGGCAATACTCTGCTGACCTTACACAAAATGAAATAGCACCAACTAAATTCGTGCATTCTATTTGCAGATGTGAGGGAGCTTTTATCCAGTTTAATTATTTAAAAAAAAAAATTTGATTTTGTGCAAAAAACCATAAACCACACGTGAATGATAACTCCAGCAGAGTAACAGAATAAGTGCACACAGGGGGCTTTGATTTGAGAAGCTCACTTATTTGCATGATAATAAAGAGGATGTATGTGTATAGGGACACACAGTACTTTTTGGAACTCTGTTTAGGGTATAAAATGCCCATATTCTCTGTTTTATGTTCAAAATTTAATTAAGAATTCTTTGATTTACTTACTAATTCTTGATGTACTACCACTATAATTTACTCCTTGTTTTGTATTCAGAATTCGTATGTGCTTGGTTAGAGATAGGTATTTGTTGCATTTTTACTGTTGATTTTAATATGCTAAATCTACAATATGAAGGGCATCACGACAGCCTCATAACATTGTATACATGGAGCTTTGTTTACTAAATGCCATGGGCATCTCAAAATCTGCCTTCAGTATATAAATTGTATCTTGTCCTTTTCAGGATTCTGCACAAAAGTGTAGTGATGCATAACAATGAGAAGAAAATGACAAATATGGCAATTATTTTTTGATCTTGTGAAATCCTGACTTCCTTATCATTCATTGCAAAATGACTTTGATTTTTTTGGGCAAGGATTTTGCCATGTGAAATGAGATTGATTATGTGATTTTCATGATATGCATATGATCACACTTCTGTGAAGGTTAACTAAAACCTTCAATTGAGATCTTACATTTGTTTGCAAGGGTTTGTAAGCATCCTAATATCCTCTTTTCCCAAAGAGAGCACACAATATTTTTGGAAATTGGTCCTAACATGTAGAATTGAAAAAAACAAAGTAAAACTGCCACTGGAAACCTGTGGAAGTGGTATGTTCTGTCACTGAATGCCTCAAACATTTGCCAGGTTGAGACCAGGGTGAAAATGTCAAGGTGGTTATTTCTATATTGTTTAAAACTTTTGCTGAAACCAGAATCTTGCGTTTTGTTAATCTGAATAAACCTTGAGCAGTGGAGTTTAGCTGGCATACTAGTATGCAGAAAAATATGTTGGTGTGACATGTGGAAATGCTTATTTATCAGCTCTGTGTTTATCAATTTAGAGAATGGATAATACATCTTGCAGTACAAACTACATATCATAACTAAACAATGAGGATTTGAATCTGATTCTTCATGGTCAGTCTGTGGTATAATTCCACAAATAAGCCAAATGTCAAGTATATCAGGAAAAATCACTCACATGCACTTTGGGATCACAAAAAAAAAAAAAAAGGTGATATTTATCAATTAAGGTCCCTGCTGTTTGCCAGGTGCTCACTTCCAGTTGTTATCTGTACCTGGCACAAGCTCTTAATTTTGCTGTTTGAGCTTAATTGTTTTACAGGAACAGCACTGTAATGTAATGAGAACTGCCAAGGTTACTCTGCTCTGCAGCATAATGCAGTTTACAGAGCCCAGGACAAAGATGTGGGAGCCAGAGATAAAGCATAATCAGGCAAAGAGATCTAGCAGAGGTATGAGTTCTCCAAATAAATCTGCCTAATCAGAATTCCTGATCCTCTTCAGCATACATTACAAACCCAACAGTTTTGGTAAGTCCCTGACACTGTACCTGGAGGTATAGATATAGAACCAGACCCACCTGTAACTAAACAAGAGTTAAGAAGGTTCCATGAATTCAATGAGGTTCATCTTTTAAAATGTAAAGTTCACTTCTTTCATCCACAGCTTGTTTAATTTACCTTAGGAGGTAGGGAGGTAGGGATGAGCTCTTGGGAGGACTTGGGACAAATTTGTTGTACTTGGTTTTTTTTTTTTTTCCTGTTAGTGCCATAAAGACCTAAATGCTTCTGACATCTGACAATTGAAATGAAAGGGGGAAAACACTGCGATGCACGTATTGTTAAGCACATTGCCAAGATACACTGGGCAAAGAGGTTTCTGTTTCTCCAGCAGAGTAATACACACCCCAGAAAATCCCAGTTTCTTTGCCAAATGATGCTTTCTATTCAAGAAAATTCCAATGTCACGGATGAAAATTATTCTATAGAGAAATGCTTCACAGGGCAGGGCTCTACGGGGACAGATAAAAATCAGAGAGCACTCAAAGTCTTATTTCGAAGCCTTGAACACATTTCACTTTTGCACGGAACTTCTCTCTCATGTGTTCCAAAAGAAAAAAAATAATAAAAAAAGCCAGTTAAGACCTGGCTGCTATACCAATCGCTGCAGCACTCGCCAAAAGGAAGTGACCTGTCCCCCCTACAGTTCCTCCAACACAGCTGGCAATATATGCTTACCAAAGGTCTCCTGAGGTATCATTTCAGAGGGAAGAGCAGAAAATATTCCTGTCATTGAAGGCACACAGTTGACCTATAACAAGGACTTTGTCTTTCAGGATTCCCTCCCCAGCACTTTTATCTCTTGGATGCAGAAGTTAATTCTGCTTTCCATCTTTGCAAGGACAAAGTCAATGAGGACGTGCATGGGATCTGGTACTGCTGCAAGAGCCGTTCCTGGATTGCATGGAGGCCATTGCTATGCCAGTCAGACACCCTTGATTCCAGAACCATAAACTCCCACCTTCTTTTACAGAGCTACTCTAGCAGATAGAAAGTCTGTGAGATGTCTGCAGGTACTTACATGTGTGTGTACACATGCCTAAACAGTCACTTCTATTTCCCTTTATTCCCACTGCAATCTTCTACAGCCTCTATTCTTTTCTGCTAAAACTGTGATTTGAAGCTTTGCCCTTTAGGAAAAACTGAAAAATAATGCTATCCATGATAAACTCAGCCTTAACTATCTGCTCTGGAGGATGAAGTTTGATCATAAGGAGATTAAACAGGCTTAACCTGTCGTATTGAAACAACCGCATGGGATCCTAAATCTTGTTATCAGCAGCACACAAAGGAGTTACATGTAACTAGAAATTCATTTTTAGTCCCTAGGATGGGGCAAATACTATTATACAAGACAGGTCTGAAGGTTACAACATACTGGTCATGTGCATTCTTTATTTCAAATTGTACTTTCCCATACTGTCACACCTTAGTCATACCGTAATGAGACAAAAGTCTACTCATAATGAAATGCTGATGAATTTTAAGATGGATTATGCTCTTACCATACAGAAAACAAGTATTCCATTTTTTGTTAATGATTGCTTAAGAGAGCCTTCTTATAGACTGTACTATTGTTTACACCCGTGTAAAACACAAGTTTTGGGGGAAACTACATACATTTCATTACGTGCTCAAACTGGTCCTACCATGGAGCATCTAAACAACCTTCTGACACAGTGAAGAAATAAAGAAAACAGCAAGAAAAGAGATTATGGGTAAAAGGATCTACATGTGGCTATTTACTTAAAAACTAACACACAGACATTCTAGAATTTATATTAAACACATTTTACACATTTAAACTCCTTTTAAATATCCATCCCTAAATCTCTTTGTGAGCTTTCAGTTGAGTCATTTTGTTGGAAAGTTCATAGTGTTACACCATTACTCCATTGGCTGAAAGATTTAGGGAGATGTTTAATGGAAAATATTCCCATCAATTATAACCTGGAATAAATATGCAGTGGAAATCATCAAACTGTTATTACCCAATAAACAAATCTCTATAGTTAGCCACCTTAAACAGACTGTGAAATGTGTTTGCTTTTTCCGAATTTACTAGTCTATGCATGCCTGTTTTAATCTATAATGCATTTAACAACTGTATTTTTGGGTATATTTTATTAATTATATGTAATGTAATGTGAACTGTTCATCTAAAGCAATAACATAATTCTGCTAACAGACACCAAGGAAACCAAAAATTATTAAAACAGTCACTGTCTTGAGGACCAAATATTATTTTGCACAAGCTACACTTATGTGTTTACATAAGTGAGAATTTCCAAATGAGTTTTAACACAGGAAGAAAAGTCTGGGATTTCTACCGATCTGTACAAGCAAAAAAAGAAATCAGTTATACAAATATTTGTGAACAGAGAAAATTGAGATGCTAAAAAAATATTTGTGTTTCCCCAAAATGTTTAAAGAATAGGATTTCATGTAGCATGTAAGAAAGTCCCTTTTTTTTCTGGTTGGCTAGTATCATTTCAACCTGCCACCACTACAGTGATGACTACTGAGCAGAAAATTCAGGCTAGATGAGATAATACCATTTTAAGATTGTCTGCAGAATAGTATATTGTATACGGAATAAAAAAAAAAAAAAAGGCTTCCTCTCACAGTCGTATGTGGGGGTCAAAAAGTGTATCTAAGAGGTTTTTCTACTCATTGAAGGGACTGCTTGGAGCTGAAGTCCCTGTTCTGAGGGGAGGCTGTGGACCTTTCCTCAGGTACCGCGGGGAATTCACTCAACTGCACAAGAGGAAATTTGGAGGCAGAGAGATTGACAATCTGACCCCTCTGTTTTGGGGCAGGGTTGTAATTGGTTCTGGTTTACAGTCATGTTTAAAGCCACGGTAACTCAGAAAAATGTAGGAAAAGAAGCTGCTCAGGTCACCTACTCCTTACTTGGGGCAAATGAAGTTCCTCTTGTCCTTTTCACAAGGTGAATAAGGAATAACTGCTTCTGAAAACTGACAGCTCTTTTACTTCAGTTTTAGCTTGATTTCTTTTTTTTTAAAGATGATTTTGAGTTTGAGCCTATAAATTAAGGGTAGTTTCTTGAATTTGTATGGAAGTATCATCACACCAAACAATTTTCAAATGTCTAAATCACAGCAAGATCTTAATACTCTGTAGGCAGTAACCTGAGCACAATAAATAATAGAGCAAATTATCCAAGACAATCAAAAGAATGATGAAGTACATTCGGCTGTTCAAACGCAACTCTGTCCTTAGTGTTTTTATAATAAAATAATTATATACATGGAGAAAGACATTTACGCAGCTGCTTATTTTGCACAATGCCAAACAACCTTAAGGAAAATGACTACCAGGAAAATCACCAAATGTCAGTATTTCCTATTCTGTGAGTTAAATCCTGCACCCTTTAAAATCAGAGAACATTTTTTCATTGTTATCAGTGGGATCAGGTTTTAGGATAAGTGTAGACTTGTGAGATTTGCTGCATACTCTTCCATGGCAGCGCAGGGTTATTTGTCTCTTTATCCTTAAATCCCAGGATGCCAGTGCTCATTTGTAAGGTAAAAGTGAATCATCTTTATGTGTCCATCTATACAGACAGTCCCTTTCCTGAATTATCTGTAACTTTTAATGTGTTTATTCTTGTGACACGGACAAGAGGTCAGGGAAGTACTGTTAGCCTCAAAAGCACAGATTAAGAGATTCCCAAGGATGCTAAGAGACCTAACCCCTCTTCTAGATCCCTCTTTGTAGGTCTATACCTATGAGACCAATACCAGGTGAATAAATACACATGTGCAGGGATCTGAGTGTGGACCTCCCAGACCTAAGGCTTCACCAGCAGATCATCCTGCCTTCCCTTTACTCTTTAGCCACAACCTCAATAATACCAAGGGATCCAAAGAATAGAAAGATTTTCTAGGAATTGAAGGATGTCTCCAGACTCGACAAGTCACCAATAATTCCTCTCAACAGCAAAAGAAATCCATTTTTCTGATGAGTCTTAAAAGTACATAGCTCCATGACAAAAAGCTACATGATGATACTATACCTGGTATTCCCTGTCCCATGGTGACAGCATCCTAGAAACTCCTTATGACAAACAGTATCTCAAAACATCTATATTCATCTATGGGAATCAACGCACAGTAAATTTCCTTCAGCTTTTTCATGGGACGTTGAGTCAAATTTTCCACAGGTCTAAAATCCATTTACACGTGGGAAAAAACCACTGTCACATTCTGTAGAATTTTGTAGCCCTATTAAAAGCCAATAAAATTTATACACTTCTGGAAAAAATCCTTCCCTAACATTTTTCTAAGCAAGGCAAAGTAATGATTCAGCCAAAAAAGAGCTTTTCTCAAAGTGAGAGTAATAAAACAAAAATATTAAGTCCCTTTCATCTTTATTTTCTTAAGTCTTCCAAAAAATATGAACCTTCGAAGTCTTTTACACTCAACATTTTTTTTCAGGGAAGCTATCATGTAAAGCAGAAAAATAGTGGAACAGAAAAGGAAAGGAGTAATGTATGGCACAACTGTCACAGGAAAGCTCCCCAACTCTTGCAGTTTTAGGAATTATTTAATAAATTATTGTGCTGGGTAAATGAGTAGAAAATGTAGAGACTATTTGTGGATTAATCTTCCACTGAGAATAACCCAGACTAATCTCTCATTGAAGTATTTTGCTTCTGCTTTCCCCCTGAGCCTCCAGTAAGATTAATGTGTGAGTATTCCACATCAGCTTATTTAGCTTCACAATGGTCATACTTGGTGGCAAAATATTAATATTTATAAAGAAACTGCAATAACAGAAGGCTCTGTGCTGGATTAGCTATCTAGGAACACATTTCTAATTCTAGGACAAGTGGAAACACTTAAAATGAATACTCAATTTTTGAGTGTCGCAACTGCCAAGGCTGGAAACCAGTGGCAGCAGCATCATCATTTCTTACCTGTGTACATCCACACCTTTGAAACCTCTACCAATTTTGGGACCTCTGATAAAATTTACTGAGGTTTAGCTTGTGCATCTTCCCTGAACATCTCCAGAGCGTGACCTGACAGCAGGAACACAGGGCTGTTCTTGCTACTTGGATTAGCCTTGTCATGCTGGGTGTCAGTTTTCCTTTGCCTGTGCTTGAGACAAAGCACCCTTCATTTCCAGGCATGCTTACCCGAACCATTTCATTTGCTTTGTGCCGCAAAGGGAAGCACTGGGCAAAGCGGTTGTTGCCAGTCGGCTCCTGTTTCCACTGAAGCTTAGAGCTGCGAGTAAAACCGTGTGAAAGGCTGTGATACACAGCAGCTTGAACCTGGTAAGTATCTTGCAAACAGCTCTGGACACAGGGCATCATCAATAGTCCATCATCCAGCTGCCCCCCACACACACTGTTTCATCACTCCTGCATTTCCTCTGCAAAGCTGGCAACACGCATTCTGGGGTCACGTACTCTCTGCGGTGGGGCACGATGGGGTCCTGTGTGTCAGACTCCGCTGCCTCTTATGGGGTGGGCAGACAAATTACTGTCCTGTATTCACCAGGCAGGAAAAAAACATGCACTGAAAGCACCTCTTTGCTCCTTGCTTTCTCACTTAAGACCTCTTAGTCACATTAAGTGCGTTGACCAATTTGCCATCAGAAAGATGAAACACGGGTCGCTTTGCTACCCCTGGGCTCAGTGGGACTAATTGGATGAACTGATTCTGGAGTATTTAAGTCAGAACCCGTGGAACAGGGAAACATGTTGCGAGGAAGGACCTAATTCTGTAGTCATTCAGTCTGAGTAATTGCATGAAGGGTCACAAACAGATTCGTTTTCCAGCCCAAATTATTTTATTGTATGAAAACAATAAATCTAAAGCAGAAACCAGTGTCTATTCTCTAGATACAGATTTATTGTCTGCTTTGCAATTCTCAGGAATCACTCCTGAAATGGTGAACTTTTCTAAATGTCAGTTAAAAGGTTCACTGATTTCTTTGCTCATTTCCTAAATCTAATGTGTGTACATGCTTTCTGGGCCTGCTGCTTCACCTAACCCTGCCTAGCCACTTTGTAAACTCCTTTGTCCACAGTTCTGTCCAGTACTATTATCTCCCACTTCCCTGATCCCTTTCAAAGGTTGATCCGTGACTTCATCCCAAAACCCAAATAAATTATACCAATCATGTAACAGCTGATATAAACTTCTTGTAAATTTTAAAACAGGTCTGTATTTTCTCTGTTGTTTATTAAGTACATATGGATTTGAAAATTCCTTACCTTTGAGATTTCAGTTTCAGTTTGTCATTTGCTTGCTTTTATCTCCTTTTACTTGTTCTTAAAAACCTCCCGGTTGCCTTCAGTGCTTTGTGTCTCCCTTTTTTCCAATGGCATTTGCATACATCAGCCTCTTCAACCACAAATGCTTAAGATGTAGCAGAACAAAAAGTCTATATGCAGGGTCTCAACAATATAAATATAAATAAACAACATACCTTCCTTCCTTTCTATTTCCTTCATTGATAACTTGGACATTGTAAGAACTGAATTGATTTCTGAAGATATTAGGAGTTTTGTTCCAGTGGTGGGGAGGAAACAAAGCCTGGAAGTTTTGTGTTTACAACACCTCCTGAAAAAAAAAGGGTGGAAGCTTCTAAAGAGGCTCCAGTGTAAAAATACTGAAAGAAAACTACATTCTTGTCCATTTTATCCTGACACTTCAACAAGGCTACTTGTCCGTTTAAATGAACTAAACTTTCATAGACATTTCTTTGGCACGGTGTGGGAATTTGATTCCTTCTTCTCCCTCTCTTGGACAGAAGAGGCAGAATCAAAGTTGAGAAATTAAGTCTTGGATGAATGTCTTAAAGTGGAAACAATGCTGTTCCCCTCAGTTGGGACTTTTAAAACAAAGCTAGAAAAAATACAGGCCAAATCTACAATGTGAGGAATAAATCATAGAACACAGTTTATAGAACCTCATAGGCTTTCCCCAACGGTGAAGGAGCATCAAAAGATCTTAAAAGTTATATGCTTCTCCTTTGTACAGGTTTTTTCATGTTTGTCTCTAATCCTGAGGATATCACAGTAACTTGTCTTCTGAAGCTGCCATTCTCACCTGTGCTGCTGAATATTCACTTGTGTGAATAATCCTCTATGGGCTCCACAAGAGCTAAGGTAAATCTCCATTTATGTTGCTGGCACCCACCGCACCACTCTCCAGAGGACATGAGCCTGCTAAATAACCAGGTAGAGAGTAGACATTTAATTTTTATGTCTATGATTGAGCAATCTCACAGAGATGAATGGCACTTACCCTGGGACCAATTTGAGTGCACAAACAAAAATACGGGTTCTTCAGTCTGACTCTGAGCTTTTTATTTATTTGGCTTTAGAAGCCTGAAATTTAATTGCGGCCTCACTGTTGGTATCTGGAAATTTTAGTTTTTTCTCAATTCCTCTATGTATTATTGAATTTCAGCCAAGTTTCTCTTTACTCATTTCACATTCCTTCAAAGTCCACTTCTCTCCAAGCCCAATATATTGGCATCGCCGCCTTCTCTGCAGACCTTCATCAGCATGTTAAACTCAATGACAGAAGAGAAGAACGGAGTCAACATGCTAAAAGAAGACTTTTTGTGATATATGTTCAAAAGGGATCTTTGAAATCTCAATGAGCTAAAACCGCATGCATGAAACAGCCTGCTCTCCTGAGGTCATCAGCAAGGTGAACTATTCTCATCACAACACAATAAAAATGCCATTGTTTTATG
This sequence comes from Chionis minor, assembly GCA_013398295.1. Lineage (NCBI taxonomy): Eukaryota > Metazoa > Chordata > Aves > Charadriiformes > Chionidae > Chionis > Chionis minor. The sequence continues at coordinate 183,731 of VZSF01003641.1, read as the reverse complement.
TATAGCAATTCTGTAGTACACTTTAACTTGCAGTGAGCAATTTGTCCAAGAATAAAAGGTAAGTGTTCATACTATACTTTTTATATGATCATTCCTGTTTGAGGAATCTTACCAGCCAAACTGAGGTAAAGAAAGTGAGTATGAAGAGGAAAAAAGAAACAAACAAAAAAGAGAACAGAAGAAAGCACAATATGGAGGATCAGGGGTGGGGGCACAGTGAAAGATAACAGAAAACAGAGGACTGTAGAAAATTGAAATGAAAAGGACAAATTTAGCTTAACATCATTAAGGGGAAATAAAATAGATAAAACCTGTTATAGGTGAATTCTACATGGCATAAAAAGATTATTCAGGTGCTTTAATAGTACCATGCTCTACCAGTAGTGTCCAGCCCATGAGAAAGACGCCTTTAGCTCAGCTTCATGTCCCAAACAGTAGCTAGTGATGGAGGCTGAGAGAAGAAGATCAGAGCTATGCCATCACATAACTGGGTTTTCCCATACATTCCCGCAACTCAAGAGGTTTGTTACTCAAACCCAAACCCAAGGTAATTTGTGTTTAACAACCAGCCAGGGAACATTTTTTACTCCCATGTTTTTGCCCTTTTTTAACACAGGTAAACTTTTTTTTGCATACATGACATAATGTGGCAATGATTCCCCTGGCTTAACAGTACAGTTTGTTCAGAGAAATCCCAACGAAATGCAGAAGCTCCATTGCCGCTGGGTATTTGGTTCCGGAGTTTGAAGTCATCTCTGATATCAAACCCTGTTTCAAGTGTCTACAAATTCCAGAGTATTCAGTTCCACACCTATTTCAAGGATTAAAAAAAGGTCTAATCATGCTTCCTACACTGCTTGTAAAGCTAAAACCAGACAACTTCTAGATTTTTTAGCTTAGCTTTTTTTTTTTAGTATGTTCAAGGTACATTTAAACACACATCAGAAAGAATAAATCTGCAGTCCATGTAACACAGTATGAGTCTGTGCAGGCTTTAGGCTTCTAGATTCAAATTACTGTAAATTCTGTCTTTTAACAAAACTTGTTACTTTTCTCATTTTTCAGAGCCAGAGGAACACTGCAATAAGACAATTAGAGACACACTCAGCAACTTAATTACTCTAGATGCAATTTTATGAACAGGTTCAAATCTTTGACCACTTAATGATGATTGAGTATTTCCTGCCACTTCCCATTAGTGAAAAGGGACCCTCTGAGGAAATTGAGCTTACCTCATTGAGCGCTCACCCTCCCAGGGCAGCGTACTGCACTCTGCTGAAGCTGATCTAATGCAGGCTTTCTATCACTTTGGTGTCACACATTCAGCAACCATTTCTGAAGACTCACGAACGGCAAGAAGGCAACTCATATAAAGTGCTTCTTGAGAAAGTCTGTCCCCTCTGTGCATAAAAAATCTCTCTAAATGAGTTAATTTTTTAACTGAAAGAGCCGGGGCCTGATTGCAGCCACAGAACTGCATTTATAAAAGAAAAACAACCCCCAAAAAACCCAGAGGAAATAAGGGCTGTGCCGACTTATGAATTCAACACTTTCATACCTCTACTGCAGGGTTTGGTCCTCTGGGACCTTCCCATGCATGTTTTTGTGGGATGAGGAGACGTGTAGAGCAGGTAGACTTTTGGCTTGTTCTTACTCAGTGTAGGACAGAGTTAGCCATACAGAGCAAGAACCTATTGCCATCTCTTAAGATGCCATCCGTGAGGTATTGCTTAAGGCTTGAAACCATGAACTGTCCCTTGCGCAGAGTTATTTGTACAAGGAAAAGCACATTTTTCAGGAGCAGGCAAACAAAAGAACCATGGGGTATATTTTCACAGGAATTCTTCAACAACTTGCTCGGTCTTCTTTCAGAAAAATATGCATAGGTGGCACTGTCTTATGCGGATTTTTTATTGCTACTTTAATTTCTGTGTCACCTTACCTTTTTATTGAATGAGGTTGTCATCCTAGGCTTGCTCCCAAAGGTCCAGGGCTGCAGTGGTGCGGCACTGCAGGACTGAGAAACGTCAGGCCAGGGTTCATGCATCCCTGGTGAAAGCCTGCAGATCAGCTCTTGCATAACAGATATATCTGGCAGATTCTGATTAATAGCCGAGCGCAGTTTGAGTACACAAAACAAACAGTGTTTAAAGCAGTGTTTAAAAAAGATATTTCCTGAATGAAGTCATTAGCGACTCAATTATGCATTTTATGAGCTATAACTTTTGCACAATGTGGGTAGAATAGGGCAGAGTCAGATTTACAGGAAAGCCACAGGCCTTTGGACAAATAAAACTGTAGGGCAAAGCTATTGAAAGTAATACCTTTTCAGACAAAAAGACAACTTTTCAGTGTTTGCTTTGAGCTGCCTCAAAGCAGCTGTTTGCACTGCCGCATCCTTTTTAGCTCAAGGCTTGCACATAAGAAAAGCAAGAACAGACGTTTCTCCTTGTTTAGGGTAGATTTCTGTCTCTCTTTGCAACCTAACAGCTTTTTTTCTTAGAGCCAGTATAATTTTCCTCACACTTTTCATGGTGTTCTGTGCTGTAAGATATAAATTAGGATCTATATTTTTGCTCATCGAGAAACAGAGCTCACTGCTTGATCACCAACAGACCAACCACCACCAAGCAAGGAACACCATGGGTTCAAATGAAAGCTCTGCTATCCAGACGGCTGGGAAGAGTATCAGTCCAAAGAAAGCAATGCCTCTCCTTTCCAGCATGCCTTAGCTGCACAAACTTCCAACGAATCCCGGAAGAAGAAAATGTGCTAATAATAAGCAGGAGCAAATATTTTGCAAAACCGTCATCTATTTATATCTGCATGAACTTCCCATCTCCTGCAAGCCACATATTGGTTGCCAAGCCAAGCTTTTCTTACAAGCCACATTTTCCAGTTCAGCAGTACAACAGTAATGAAGAAAAGGACTGATGGGTGGAAGTAGGCAAGTTCTACTAGGCTTTTTATTATTATTATCTTTCTTAATCCTACTCTCATAAAAAAGTAATTTAAGAGTGAGACAAGCAGCTATCTTCGTGACATGTACCCACATAAACTACTTTGTGCCATTAATACCTGAAGTCAATCTCAACATTAAACAAAGCGTGTATCCTGTTCCACAGCAGTGACACACACTAACAAAAAAAGATTATTACAGATTTTCCCATATAGATTTTCTCCTGGCAAAAGAAAAAAAAAAAAAAAATCTCTTCATAAACTAAGGATTACCTGACATCCAGTCCTGTCTGTTATTTTCTTGTGAACAACCTAAACACACATAAACACACACACAGAGCATCAGGCTGAAGTGTGATGGGACATTGTTGAAGTATAAGATACAATAGTGATTTAAATCATTACAAGAAGTTTTGTCTCCCTTTACAAAACAGCTGTAACATAAATATATCAAGAAGAACTGACAGTTCTATCTAGGTAAAGGACATGAAATTTTAAATTTCTTATTTCTTTCCAAGGATCAAACCTAGAAATGTGACGAATGGACTGGTCTCTGGGTTTTTATAACTATTCAACACTTCTCTTGACCTGTCATACACATAAAAAAGAAAGCTACAGTTGGAAGCCCTGTATCAGGTCCTAGTATTCAATAAAAGTTGATGACATTTGCCCAATGGCTTTCAGTAACTCGCTATCTAGGTTCACACTATGAAAAAGTCCACTAGAGCTAACCTGCGTTATCTGGGTATTTCAAAACTCAGCAGAGCTTCAGGGTGAATCAGATTCATTGGTTTATTTATTTATTTATTTAAGTCTACCATTTTAGCCAAATTTACTAAGGAAAGTAAAACCTTTGTCCAATTTAATTCAAAAAGTGACAGAAGGAAAAGAGGGCTCCAATATGTTCCTACAGGCTTTGCAAAAGCAGGTGAATAGCTACAGGGAAAAGATCCTGTAACTGCCCTGGCAGAGAAAAGCCCATAGCAAAAGATGGGCTGGAGAAATATTATATGCGGGAGAATCAAGATAAAAGGAAAACAACAGGACAGGTTGTGGACTCTCATAAACACCAGAGAAAAATGACCTTTTTAAGTTCCGGCCATTATCGTATACCTAAGACCTAAAAACCTTTGACCTACAGATTTCTATTAAGAGCATACAGCAGAAATGCGCAGAAAATCCACTCATTCTAGGTTTTGCTTTGACTCCATCTAGTTAGCAGGCATTTGGTGTTTTCCACAAACCTGAAGGAGCATCCCCTATTTCTCATCTTCCTCTGGTCTCTGCAAACCACTGCAGTTCTCAATAGTGGACACGGGACTGGCTGGAAGCCCTGAAGTGCAGAATTCCAAAAAATAACCCAGCAGTCCTAAAATTACATAACCCTGTCAGAAAGTGTTGCCCTATTCCTTTGCACTTTGACCTCAAGTAGCCCAATCAAAGTTCCATTAAAAACAATATGTCATCTCTGATTTCCTTCACAGCTGTCTGCGATGCTATATTAACCATTAAAGTCTCATTTTCTCTTCCTTTTATCACACAGATTAGAAATGCAAACAGAGATGAGGAAACTGATATGTGTGACAAAATGGTGACTCTTTGGCTGCACATTTTGCAATATAAAATATTATGCTCTTTCTCTGCTTGTCTCTTTTTCTCCGCTTTTTCCCATTATGAAGTCAATTCCCACAGTAATGCTTAGGGCAGAGTATATCATTGCAGGGCCCAGATGGTTAGCTATGGAAAACTATCCTCCATCTGGTTCCTTAGTAATATCCTTAAGCGGATAAGCTTGCAGCTCTGAAATCGTGTTAAGTTTTCCATGCAACTATTGTCTGTAGCAATTCATGCTCTGTATCCAGCTTCATTTTGAATTTAGGGAGAGGAGCAGAGTTATGGTGAAGCAAAGTCCTGCATTAATATCAAATTCACTTGGAAACAGGAAAAAAATTGTCCTGAAAAAATATTTCTAACACGTGGATTGGGTTTAATAATCAACTTAAGTCCTTTGAATTTTTACACGATTCTGTATTTCTTGTTTTCTTTTCCAAAACGAAAGTAGATGCTTGTTTCCTTTATTTGTGTGCCCTTAATGTGAGAATATGGACTGTTTTAAATATCAAGATGCTCCTACCTAATGAAAAAAGTGATGCAAAAATCTTTTTTCTTTTTTTACTTTAAAGAGGGGAAGTGATGTCAAGAAATAAAGGGATGTCAAGAATAAAGTGAAATTGGGGGTGAAACTAACTTCCAGCGAGAATTCCAACTAGAATGTCTCTCAGGGCAGCTGAGACAACCTGGATGTAAATATGTGTAAAGCTGGGGTGTTTGGAATACAGAGCAGGCAAACTCCAATAGAAAATAGAAGAATATTTTTAAGAAGTCTCAGAATAAAACCAAAAGGAGCTTTTTTGCACTCATGCTGCCAAACTCTTTAAGAAGTTATTCCAGCTGTGATGAGACTGGATCTTTCCTTGGGCTGCAACAAGGTTTGGATCAGACCACCACTTCTGCTTAGAGCAAACAAATATTAAAGATGCTGGAAATTATTTTAGAAGGATGTTGTAAGAGGATTTGATTCTTTTAGGAAGGCAAATCCTTTTATCTACAAAAGTTATTAATGTTAATAGTTAGGAACTAGAACTGCTTTGTTTTTTCTACCAGAGGTGATTACATTAAACCATCTGTTTGCAAATTCTCTGTAAATTTTTAAAGCCCAAGAACTAGTTCTCATAATTCTTGTTCGTGAATGCAATAGTCCTTTGGAAAAAAGCAAATGCAGATATTTCCAATTTGTTTAATAGGATAAGGACACTTCTGAAGGGCTGCTGTGTTTTTTAGTAACATTACATTTTCTTTAGACAACTGGGGGCTATAATTCTGTGAAAAATAACACCCATTTCTGACAGTATTGCCATATTTTTGCTAAAGGAAAAGAAATCACAATTGGCACTCTTAACTGTTAAAAATTAAGTATGTCTCTCTCTGTGAAGGTACTCAAACCCGTGAGGGGAAGGTGTGAAAGGAGGTGACCAGTTTGTCTGCTCAAGCACCGAAATGGCTCAGGCCAGGCCCTCATGGGACTGCGGTGATCTGCTCCTCCAGGATGGGCACCTGGCACCTCCATGAGCACTTTAGTCCGGGATTAACCCGAATTTTACCTGTGTTCCTCCTTCGCTGAGAGGAAGAGGAGTTAGTTGTTGTCCCCTTGCTGAGACCACCAGAGGCGGAGTGTGCTTCTCCCTTACTCTCCTACAGTTGTGCCCCACAGGCTAATGGAGAAATGGAAGGCATTTTCTGCCTACACAGGGACAGGTATGGTCAGTCCTCATATCCGAGTTTGTCACCATGAGTTTTGTTGCTTCGTGCCACCAGAGTGAAGATGGGCAGCCTGACTGCAGTGCAGAGACCAGCTGGGAGCAGGGACTGGTGGTGCCTCCCTCCGGGGAGATCTAATTATCTGCAAACGATGTAGCCCTCATCGCTAGTGGAGCAGAGCTGGACAATTTACAATCCAGAGATTTTTTTGGCTGAGACAGGATAACTGTGGAGAACGGCCATTTCTTGGCCAGCCTGCTGCCTGCTGCTCCCAGCTGCCTTTGGACAGAATAGTGCTGAGCTGGTTGGTTTTGCTGGGCTGGAGCCTGAGCTTCAAGCCAAAGTCAAATAGAAATGCAGGCAAAACCATGAGCAGTTGGCAGCAGGACACAGGCTCTGGTCTCAGCCTTGGTCCAGAGCTTCGGTGGTGGCATGGAGCATCCACAATCAAGTGAGCTTTTTGTAAGTACCTGAGAAGGTAAGTGAACAGGTAATGAAAGGGAAACCAATATTTTAAAGTGTTTTACAACTCCATCTAAAAACAGTTTTACCCAGCCAAATGCCAGTGGGGCGATGCACAAGGAAGTACTGCTGCATCTCAAAGGAGGAACATAACAACATCCTAAATATAAATTGAATAGACTCATAGTAGGCAAGGAAATTCTTCTGACAGTCAGGGCTAAAAAAAGGGCCATGTAAAATTAATGTCAAAATGCAAATATATATGTAATGATTTCACAGGGGAGAGCATGCTAAATCTAAGTGGCCAGTGTGCTGCGGACCCAGTTTGAACAGAAAACGCAAGGGTGAAATACTGAACATAACAAAGGAACAAGAAAAAGAAAGGAAATTAAAGAACAAACAGAATTAAAAAAGCCCTGTGTTGCTGCTTCACATTCCTGACCAAAAGAACAAAACAGATGAGAGAAAGGATTCACAGTGAATAAACAAATTCCTGAAAGCTCTTCACAGGGACCAACTTAAGAAAGAGTGAAATAACAAGGAAATATTTATGAGCTTTCCTCAAGGGCAAAGCACATGGGGGAGGGGAAATTAAGGTCTTAAAGAAATAAATTGAAATATATCACTTTAAGAAAATTAAGTGAAAACCACCATTCTTAGAGCTAAAGATTTATTATTTATAGCCATTTTCCCCAGTGTAAAGTTCTAACCAGGGGGGACTTTTCCAGAGGTTGATTTTTGTTTCCTTCTCTGTTTTTGTTGTAGAATATATTTGATGTACATCCCCAGGTCCTTCCCACCTGCAGTGGTGTCAATCAGCCCAGTTCCTTTGGCAGGAATGGAGATGGGCCCTTTACTCCACCTCAGGAGTCTGCCCACCGTCACCTCACACTGAGAGAGATTTATGACTACTTTATTAGTCGTTTCTCCAAACATCCATTTACTAAAGCCACAAAAAAGTATATCTCTCTTGGTTTTGTATGTTCTTTGCACAATAATTTGCATAGCAGAAGTGAAGAGCTTTTTGCCACATTTCTTTTTTAATGCATCTGTCATCTCAAAGAAAAATAGGAGAGATTAAGATTTGCAAATATTTCTTGTAAATGCTAAGGGGATGGGAGTGATGGTAGATATGCAGAGTGCTACTGTTAAAAATAACTTCTAAAATGAGTCACGTCTGACACAGTACTTTACTGAATGTAGAGTACCCTGCCAGTACAAGGCAGTCCCTATTGCCTTGAGAAGAAAATTCCCATGTGATAGCACACTTCTTTCTTCACCTTATTCTTGCTAATTACAAGATGACAGACTTGTGAGCTCTGGTGCCTATAAGGAGGCTTACAAGGCATAAAAGATATATTAAAGACTTACAGTTGTACTGTTCTTATTCGATGATTTCAAATTGCAGCCCTGGACTGAAGCGGATGCTGTGTGATGTCTGGCTGAGCTGTTGCGTTAGAACTTCACCTATAAAACATAGCCTTGGATATTCAATTAGACAAACATTGTGCTTCAATGTGGACAGCCACCTGAAAGACTGTAAAAGAGTATGAAAAGGTGCCAAAAGGAGAAAGCCCTCCACAGCCTTTCATCTCCTGCTCTAGACATCACCCCAACACCAGTCACTGGTGTCCAGATTTTTTTTCCCTTTGCAATTCCTCCCACACTGCTGAAACTAAATACAACAGGATTTTCTTTAAAGAGCAAAGTACTGTCATTGCATTTTGGGTTTTTACTTTTTTTCTGCTTTTGTATTTTAAGCAGATGACAAACCATATCCATGCATGGTTGATCTTTCAAGGCTTCTACTCTGTTTGGATTTTAAAGGAAGTGGAAAAATAATGTGAAAGCCTGAAGGACAGTAGCTTCTGGCATATGCTTCTCTTTCACATTTTGTAAATCTAATGGTGCATACCATCCTGAGCTATGAGAGATGCGTTAGACTGTCATCTGAGCTGTCAAAAACATGTGGCAGTTTCATTTACTCTGGAGTAACTTTGACCACTTTAGCCAAATTTCATTAGGACAAACTTGCAGCTGATGCAGCTGACGTGCATTTCAGCTCCCAGTATTTTGTGTTGGGGGGACAGATGCTTGTGTAACTGTACAATTACAGTAAAGAGCAGTAGGACCACACAATGTGAAAACAACTTAATACGTTAGCAGATGACCATGAGCAAGTCTCAGGGAGCAGAAGTATCAAATACGCAACCAAAAAAATGAAGAAAAATATTTTTTAAAGTATGTTACAATAGGAAATCCACTTAGTGAGGAGTGGAAGAGAAATCTTAGGCATGAGTCTGACTATCAGCTTCCCTGCATCTCATTGATGGAGCTGAATAAAGTGCCTTACCTCCATCTACTTCTCATGGGATCGAAGCCATTTCAGATTTGGATGTCTTATATGATACAAGAGATTTTGGTAAGCAACGTAAGAGGTGTTGCTGGTGCTCAGAGGCTCTTAATAATATGGCCCCTATATCTGTTCCTGAGACCTCTAAATCCAGATTACTTTCAGTCGTTTTCTGTATGTGGTTTTATGCATTTATAAAACTCAGGGCTTGTGTAGGATTCCCTGTCATGGTCCATAACGGGACATATACAGAAATTTCAGGCTGAAAGCACTGTAAAGTATAAAATATATGATGTTTTATTAGACACACAATGCACTGCAAAGAAACAAGCCAGACATGGTAGTCTACTTAGAGGTTATTTCCTGCAATATACTTAGTCTCTTTCTATTTTTAAGTCCACACTTCAGCTCCTAGCAGCTGCAAAGTGTGTCTTAAATGGAAGAACAAATAAATCCCAAAGAACAGAACACATAGCAGTGTATTACCATAGCTTTCTTTGCACTTCTTAGTCCAGATGAACCAAAGAATAACAAACTCCTTCAAGTGCCTCACAGTGGTTTCATCAGTGAAAATTTTTATTGTCACAGAAGCTAAGGTTTCTTCTGCATAGGGGGAAAAATGCATGCCAAGCTAGGATGTGAATTTGTATCATACTAGCTGTGCTTTTTACCTCCCTGTGTGGATATCCAGGTGCATGCTAAGGGCAGATTTAAAAAATCCATTTGTTTCACTAGCCTGAGCCCTTCTCCTGACAACCCAGCTTCTTCCGACATCTCGAATTTAGGTATCCTGGTCCAATTGTTTGTGACGCTGTGGGGAGAACTGATCCATAATAATAATAGCCATTTTTTACTAGGTTATTTTAAACCTGCACCAATCCCTTGAGGTAATTCAAGGCATGGATGCAGAAATATCTGTGCTAGCACAGCTGAGGAGCAGGTGAAGGAATAGAAACAGGCAGGCAGCATTCGCAATCAGCTTCTCACCCTGATAAATAGGTTTAGCAATTCACACCAAATTGAGAAAAAAAACCCCAACCTACCACCCAAAACAAAACCAAAACAATCTGCTTTCTGCTTCTTTAGAGGTTGAAACTGCCTCACCAGTCCCAATCTTGGTGCAAGAGAAAAGGTGGGAGTGTGCAAACAGGCATGGAGAGCAGAAGGGAGACAGAGAAAGTGACACCATCTCTTCTGGTGGCTGCTTGCAATTTGATTTTCCTCAGCCATGCCTGGAAAACACATCATTTGGTATTCACTTCAATGAATGCAATCAATTTGTTAAGCAAGTGCTGGCCCAGGAAACAAGGTGTTTCTGTGATTCCCCTCTTCGGCTTCCAATTTGGGACTACTGACATATTCTGTTTTTCAGAAATCTGGTAGGAAGTTGATGAGTTCCACCAGGGCCCCTCTTGGGGTGCTGGAGACTGACAGAAGTTAAATGATTTCTGCAAGCGGAAGGTTATTCTATCTTACATTTTTTTGTTAAAAATTCTTAGAAACTAGACAAATTTTTACCTGCTATTTTTGACTAATTGACACTTGATACATGAACAATCCACAGTGCACATAACGGTTGCACTGAAGCAGAGCCGTACATAGCAATACCAGATTCAGAGCCGATATGCATGAGAGCCACAAAAAAACACCTTTCCCCACATCATTTAGAAAAAAAAAATCATTGTGCTTATATCAACATGGAATCTTTTTTTTTTTCAATTAAAATTACTTTTCAAAATATTAGTTTCCTCGAACAAAAAAAATTGCAAAAACTTAGGCGTAGAAAATGAGAAAAAGTATTTGAGTTGTACACATTTTTTTGGACCAGAGGAACAAGATTAGAAATTGCAAAATTGCTAGTGAAACAGAAAATCTGAGTCCTTCCCAGCTTTAACGACATGGCATGGAACGACTGGCGCTGCACAATGTTATTTGAAAGGGAGAATACTGCCGGCAGCAGCGCAAGAGGCTTTTGCTGTTGTCAGTCATCAGGCACCAGATGGCACGTCTTGGCTGAGTGGGTTCTCAGGCATCTTATTTTTTCAACCACTTCAGTGTACCTGACAGCGTAGTCAGATGTGAAACACCCTACCTAAACATGGGCTGCAATAACTCAAGTGCAGTGAATTCCCAATCATGGCAAAACTAGGAGGAAATGAGAGCAGGGAAGTTCTGTCTCTCCTATACATGGAGTAACTGTTCTCTTGCCTGAAGTTAAGATAGTTACTTGTGAACTCTTCAAGGTAATAGATGATTTGTTTCGACTGTGATTATTCAGCATAAAAATAATGGATTTTTGGGGTTTTTTTTGTTGTTAGCAGTCTGAGTGACAAAACTAGTTTGGGAAAAGAATGAAAACCTTTTTCACCTGTCATGTCAGCTTAAATCAACAAAAATACTTTTAATAAATTTTGCCTCATGAGGGAAAATCAGACATTGTACAGGAAAACAGTATCAGATGCCTTTTGTTGTGGATGTTATGGCTCTATTACCTGGGTGTCCTTAGGACATCTCACTGCAGAGGATTACCTTCACAGTCATTCAGAGGTTGTGATGGAAATTGCCACCAGTTGGTCCAAGTAGTAAATGAAGCACAGGCGTGTGACATTAGCCACACCTTTACCTTGAGTCTAGTTTAGAAAGGAAACTTTACTGTAGTAGATTCTGGGATCCCTGTAAACATAAGATGTCTCTTTTTACCTTTTCTTTTGGTTTTTAAAGGTTAAACATGAAGCTCTGCAGATGTCTGGGATGCCCTTGTGCTGGGCATGACGTCAGCACATAGAATCATAGAATCATAGAATCATAGAAGCACTTGGGTTGGAAGAGACCTTCAAGATCATCGAGTCCAACCATAAACCTACACTGCCAAAACCACCCCTAAACCATGTCCCTCAGCACCACGTCTACCCGTCTTTTAAATACCTCCAGGGAGGGTGATTCCACCACTTCCCTGGGCAACAAAGGAAGAAAGGCAGTAAGGGTAACTCCTGGGGGGCTTGTTGGGCTCAGAGCTGTGCTTTCTAGAGAAATGCTGAAAAGCCCCATGGAAGCCAGCCCCTTGCTACTTTTGAAAATGCCAACATATATTCACTTGGCATTTTAGGCACTGTAAAAAATGTTGGCGCTAGAAGACTTGCCTACCACCATATACTGTGTGGCACAGCCAGAAACTGAGCTCCAAGTTTTTGCAATGCCCAGCTTGTGCCTGCAGCACAAAGCATCCTCATCCCCTTGGTCTGAAACAAAAAGTTATTGTGGACATCATCCTACTCAGCAGGGTCTGGCTATTACAGGCATTAATAAGGGCTGCAAACAGGTATTAGAAAAACAAGTTCCCAATACGGGCATTACGTACCTTATCAAAGTTTGAGAGTAACTATCCAAAATACTGTAGTCAGAGGTAAAAAAATCCACAGAACTCACTCTGTAACTCCAGAAAATAACAAGCTACATAATTTTGAAGTGGATCAATTCTCCTTGCCCATAAGCATGTTACTTCTCTTGAGTGTAGTGCAAATCATGCATGCAAACTAGGAGACAGAGAGATCTCATAGCACTGATATGGACGTGAAAGGAGACTTTGGGGGTTTGTTTGAACTAAATAAGGCATAAACTGGTACACATATGTAAAGTCCAAACACCTGAATATTTAACAAAGCCCTGGCATCCCAGTCATTTGCACAGAGGTGTCACTTTATTTTATCCACCATATAGCTACTGAAAAAGCTGATATTGAACAGGGTGAGGCCATGAACTTACATTCAGTATCTAAGCTGAAAAGCAAGCTGCATGTGTATAAAACACCTGTAGATCAATTAAAAACCTTGGTAGATAGCCAGTAGATAAATTTGCTGCCAATATTTATCACTGCGTTGGTTCTAAAACCATTAATTCTCATTTGTTTCTATGCCACAACCAAACTGTAGATATAATATGGGAATTTGTGTAAATGAGTGTTGTTGCCATGAGACAATTAAGTTACTCTGGCAGTGCCATCTGAAAAGTCATAGGTACATCATAGTTATGTGCTGCACATGCACATAATTGTTGATTTTAGGGATGTTAGCAGATACCACACTGAATGGAAAGGGAAAGAAGGAAACACACTGCAATTTGAATGTGAAGCAGAAACCTTGGCTGCATTTCATCAATCTGCCACCTAAACCAACACCAGTCTATAACAAAAAAAGACAGATATGCTTACAGTTATGTCTTCTTACTAGGCTGATCTGAGGGAGATTGAGACAGACAGACAAGGATACAAAGAGTTCACAGGATAATTTTATAGGCTGCAGCCACTGCAACAGTCTTATTAGGCAAGGTTGCACAGGAAAGAGAAAGGCAATAAATCTATATGAGTTTTCTTGCCCAAAAGAAATGACTGCCACGGAACAGAAGCACAAGAATAAGGTCCTAGGGAAAAATCATACTGACTGATACATCTCTCACTATGCACTCAATTAAAACGAAATTTATATAAACAACAAGTCTCCACTATTAGTGTGGCTGGCCATCTGCCTGCACCTACTTCAAACAACTGTTAACTCTATGAACCCAGAGGGTGAGCAAAAGTACACAAGACCAAAATTAGATGCCTCGAGCCTTTTTTCTTTCTTGCAGAACTGCTATAGATGATTTATTAGCAAACGGATATTTGCCCTCCATTTTGAAATTAAAAATCCCTTGGAGGCTCTGCAGTCCCCTCCACTACATTACCAGCATGTGCAGGTCACAGAGGTACAACTGGGAAAAGATTTGGGCTCCATCAGCCAAAAATTCTATTTTCTTCACAAGCGCTAAAAAGTCTTCAAGTGTGTAATTTGAATCATCCTTAAATTCCCCAGCATATTTAAGCACCGTGCTAATAGGATAGAAAAGTATTAAAGCATACAGTTTAATCCCAACGCTCTTATACTTTGGTCTCTCAGTGGCAGCCGGGGCTGGGAGCAATAGAGAAGTGATAAGCTCAGACTCCGTTCATGAGCGATGAGGAAGGATGAACATCTTCCTCAGAGAGAGTCACAACTGAGATTTCAGAGCAACATTCTCCACTCCGTCGTTCCAGTTTCACTTTAGTTTCACATCTCTAATTTCTACAGGGTTAGTTTAAGTAGACACAGGACCTGGCCTCTTGCCTTAGCCTGGGTAGCCAGGGGAGATAGGCTGCGTCTCTGTGCGTCGTATCCCAGGGCTAAATTCCCACTTCTGTGAAGGCACTGACAGAAATGAAGGGAAATAATGATGCCTAGGAGAAAACCAAATTTGAGGAGAAGATGGGTGGGAAGATTGACACAACCAAACCATAATCAAGTTCAGTAACCCGAGCCCCTCTCTTAAGAAAGTATGTGCCCTTCTGAGTACCCCATTGGCAAATTGTGATGATTCTTGAGCAGATAAAGTGTGTTATATCTTCCTGCTAGAAAACAATATGTACCAAAACGGTTACTAAAACTCTTCAGGCCTCACTAATACCGTGTATGAGCCATGTCTTTGAAGTAATCATAGGCATGTTTACATACAAACATATATTTATTAGGCGGAATTAAAAATGGATTTTAAGACAGCTACAGAAACAGTTTCTCTGCCAGTCACAGGGATGTAAATGCCCTTTCCCAGATTTCCAGCAATGCAGACGTTATAAGAGGGACTTTGTGTGGTTCAGAGGTGAAGTTTGCAGTGTGCCAGTCTGAGGGCACGTTTCTCCCTTTACTTTGGATGCTGGCTCCAGCCGTCTTGTTGCGGTTACCTGATGGGGATTTGCCCTGAAGTGCTGCGTGCAACTATTACTCCCTGCCAAATAGATCAGCTCCTCTCCTTGAAATAACTTTGTGACTGGCCTAGGGGGTCAGAATCATAAAGCTTGCACAACCTGGATATTTCCCACAAGGCAGCCGTAGATCAACCAGACAGCATATCTAAGGGGCTGCTAATTGAGAGGACAAATCTTTGGTTGGGATTAATTAGTACACCTCAGCCTGCAACCGCTCAGGTCCCATCAGCAGGGAACAGGAACATGTACATGCCTCATAATTTTATTTAGACAGCTTTGTTCCTTACAGTACTTGTCAAATCTTAAATAATTAGGGTAAACTACTTTCACTTGATAGAACTTGTTAAATATTAAATAATTAGGAGGAAAAAACACGGCATAATTTATTTTTTTTTTCAGGCTGTTGATTCTAGTAGTTCTCTGCATGCACACTTTTGCCACTACATTAAATGTGACCAAAGAAAAAAGCCCATGGCAGTGTATCTGTTTCTACCCCTTCAAAAGAGATGTTGAGCACAGACAACAGGTCTTCAGAGCTTGAGGGATTTAAACACAGTCTATGCTACCCAACTTTTAATGGATTTATAGACCACTTCTCATTCTAGTTTAAAATATAAACTTAAAAGAAGCTCGTCTAAGGAAGTACTTAGTTGAAGGACTTTTCCAGCTTAGTCAGAACAAAGTCTGACCTATTCTTTCTCCAGTTTTTTGAAGTCCATGAAATTTTGAGCTTCTATCTTTTTCCCCAAAGGAAATACTTCATTGTTTCATTTTCTAACAAACAACAGCTGAGCTGCTGTATACAGACACCTTAGTATGATAAACCCACTCACATCAAGAGTAGAGGAAAATAAATTGTATTAAAGAACAGATTGTGGATGCACTTTTTCAAAGACTGTTTGCAAATATTCACTTACTACGTGTTTTAAATTTAATAAAGGGAGAGAAATCCTTTTTCCAGTTTCCTTATCCTTCAATAAAATAATTAAAAATAAAGAGGAAAAACATACGATATGCAGCACAAACACAATACTAAAAATGTAATAAAAAAGGTTTCTCTTCACATGTAAAATGAACAGTCCTGATCTTTAGAGAAGATGAATTCCACTATTTGCATGTCAGCAAACTTCAAAAGATTTGAGCAAGTTAAATGCAAATTAAGAAAATGGAAGAGAGCAGCCACAGCTAAATGTGAGCAGCAGGCTGGAAGGGAAACTTCATTTAAGTTGTTATTTGCTCATTAAATGGACATTAAAGTAAAAACCCTTCTCAAAGCACACACTCCAGTAACGGCTCTGTGTCTCATAGGAATTGCAGGGTCTGGGTGCCAGAAATGTTTCTTACATCCCGAGGGCCAGCAATGAATTTTCTCCATGGATGCAGTACGAAACAGAGCTGCAGAACTGCAGTGACTCCCACAGATCCCAAAACCACCCTCTCAGCTCCCGCTCTGCCTCAGGATTTTTAAGGTCTAAAACCTAGTACGAAATATTAAGGGGCTAGAGTTGAATCTTACCTGTGCAGCTAAATAAGGGAATAAAGGAACAAAAAGCTGCACAAGAGGTAAATATGTCCAAATCTCTGTCTCCTGTCCAGAGGGGCGGGGAGAAGGTAGAGCTCTGCTGGGAAAGGGGAGCTGGACTAGGTTTCCCCAGGGAATAAAGCAGTAACTGAGAAGTGGCTATAATTTGATCTGTGCTCTGCTTCAGGGGAAAAGCAAGTACTTGCTGCCCTTTACTCGCAGCCAAATGCAGACTGACTGTCAATGCAGAGCCCTGGGAGAACCTTCTGGGTGCAGACAAATGCGGAGTCTCGGGCTTCATAAGACTACTGACAAAAACACCTAAATGAAAACTGCCTTATCCATAGGTAATTAATAAAGAGGGACTACTATGAGTGAATGTATTAATTCTCTGCCTGATCTAATCCAATATAAAGGATGCATGTGGGTGTTTGCACATGTCTGTGTGTGGGTGGGTGGGTGAGCAAGAGAAGAAGAAGGTGGGTGTCCATGGAAATGTATCCAAGGATTCACACATACCCAAAATCCAGAGTGCTTTCACCCTCCTATTACCAGCTGTACAGTAGAACGACCGCAGATTCAGCAAAATCAATGCAATCAGCTAGGCAGCGAGGTCAAATCATCTGGGAATTTGGAGTAAAGATTGCCCACAGCAGCATAAAGGGCTTCTGCCCAACCAGACAAAACCCAAAATGTAAGTAAAAAATGCCCAGAGAAGCCTCACAGGCTTCCCAATGATGAATTAACAGGAGAGGATGAATGGGAAAAAAAAAAAAAATTAGTTGTGTGCTTTAAACAGAAATTAAAAAGTGTTGTTTAAAATTTCCATCAGTAACACAATCAGAAAGTCCATGCAAGCTACGTGTTGCCGCTAGTATTTCTTTTAAATTTGTACTAGCTGTAACTGATAATGTTCATTACATTCTTTCTGCCATTTATCAGTTCTGTCCTTGCTTGCCGTCAGTGTTCAACAAGTATATTTTCATAACATTTAATTTCAAGACATCCATCAGTTTCCTCAACAGATATTTTGAATCTAGTGGTTTTGGCAATAATGACCTGAAGAATTTATATTCTGAAGTGCAAGCTCCCCTGCAAGGATCATTAGCAACCTCTATTATGTTGAAACTGCTGCATATAGAAACTTAATTCACAAATGTGTGAATCTACTTCAACTTGATGAAGTAACCAACAGTTTGATTGTTTAGCTAAATTATTTTCAGTCCTCCTTGCTCTCACTAAAAGCCCACCAAGAAGAAACTTTAAGAAGACAAATACTCAGTGATAACCCTGGGGCTAGAACTTTTTACACTTCTTTTTCCAGTCCAAAGGAATACAAAGAGACACAAAACTGGAAAGTATATATAGGATAATTAAACAAAATTTTCCATATTTTGGAAATTTGTTATGATGAAGTTCTTGAACCACCTCCAGTAACTGCTGAATTCATTCTGCTCTCTGTAAGGCTCATTTTTACTGCAATCACTAAGCCATCTTTGCTGGAAAAAGAGATATAACCTTCAGCTGTACTCTAAAAGATGGAAGTGCTTAAAGGTAGGAGCCATCTTCTTTTCCTGTACAAAATTCAAACTAAAACTAGAATAAAACTAAATCAAAGAAAAAAAAAAACCATTGAAAAGTCTCTCCCAAACTTTTAGAATTATAATTGAAAAAATAACAAAAAAAATCAAGGCAACAAAGAACTTTCCCAACACGCAAAAAGCAGCAGCACAACTATTAACCATTCTTAACATGCTGCTTTGAGCTTCAGTTTTGCAAAAAAAAAAGACACCAAAATGTCAGCTTTTAAATAAACTGTGGATTTTGAAGTCAGATCACTCAGGCAGTATCCCATAGGAAATTTGTGACGGCAAGACTTAAAGGAGCTTGAAAAAGATAACCTGCTGAAGGTGGCATGAAGGTTTGTAAGCGTCACAATCCCACTGGCATCTGCATCCATAGGCCGTCACACCTCTTGTTCCCCCGGTGTGCCGTACCAGCTATGAAATCGGCATGAAATACCATTTTCTGCTGCCAAGTGGTGAACAAGACGTAATCTGGTGAGGTGTTGGACTGATAACTCTTGTCAAATTTCTAAATGGGACAGTATAAGTGCAGAGGTAATCTTTATTCACAGAAATATGCCAACTTTGGGTGTTTTTGCTGAAAATCTGTGAGTCAGTTACAAAGAGGTAAATGTCACCATTACTAGTTAATTAACTTTGATTCTTTGTTTTTATTATTGGTATAGATAACTATAAAGATATAGATATTTGTTGTCTCATAACCATCCACTGATGTGTCAAGAAATGAGGTTGATAAGAGGATGGGAGAATCACAATTAGCCTTACAGAGTGTCTGCTGCCTAGTGGCTACTGTCTTGATGTGATGGAAAGCAGCTGAGACTGCACGTGTGGTATTTTTCCCAAATACTTTAGCCCCGAGCCACCACAGCATGGAGCTTCAACATGCAATTCTCTATCTTGCTAGCAAAGCCAAGGGTTCAGACATACGAGGTGTATGCAAACAATAAACAACTGTCACCGAACATAGTCTATAAAAATGTGTTACATCTAATGTACCGACAGAGCATTGTGTTGTGTGGGAAGAATACAGGAATGTAATAACAAGTGCTAAAAAGAAGATGTAAGTTACTGGGGGACAAGTGACCTGTCATAGATCTAATTTGCAGTACCACGTTCCCAATCTTACTTGCTGTCATAGATTAAAGTGAGAGAGCTTCGGTCACTTACAGAGATACACATAGTAACATTCAAAGTAAGCAAGGTTGAAGAGGAGGGGTGGTTTTCTACTTGACAAAAGCACTAGAATGAAGTTCAAGAGTTCTAGGATAAATTCCCATTTTTTCTGTTGGCTCCGTATGTTAGTCACTGAATACTGTTGTAACACTTCGTTCTCTATATATATTAGATGCTTTCCGGTACAGAGACCATCTTTATGCTTGTACACAACATCTCACAAAAGTGGGCCTTAGCTTCATTTAGCAACAAAGCTCTATTAACAAGTACGCAGAAAAATACATTTGATTTTAAATATTATCTATTTTTACAGCCTTTTGTACATGTTTCCTATTAATTTCAAAATTTGCTTAAAATGAAAACGAAACCCTAGCAAGACCACTCAAAAAGATTATACTATGCTTGCCTATGACAAAGATCCAGGGATTCCCACTTTTTGTACTTCCCTTGTTGGGACAGGTCTGCCCCTGCTCTTCCCAGTTCCACTCCTGTTTTATTTAAATTGAAATCTACCTGCCGCTCCCTGCTTTTGGTTCTCTTTACCTCCACTCCTCCAAATCACTGTATTCAGCTACCAGCAAAAGCCCCTATGAAAAAAATCCTTCAGTCTCCCTAAGGTTATTTGGTATATTTGTCATGTAGAGTGGGAAAGCAGTAGTTTTGACTTGTTCTTGACTCTGCAAACCCGTTGGTTCTTTTTTTCCTAGCCCAGACAATATTCATACTTAGATAGCATTCAGAAGCTTTAATGCAGATCATATCTTCCTGCTAAATTTCACATTTGCAGATGGAATACCTTGATGTTTTCAGACAAATTACAAATTCAGTGAATGAAAAATGTTATAAAACCAAGCTACTTTAATGTATGTTTGTCCAGGTAAGCTGTAAAAGTGTTTACAATTCCATTTGAATTATATGAAGTTGGACAAGACTCCTCCAATATTCAAGTGTTTAAGGTAGCTTCCATATTCTTCTTTCTTGCAGAAATTCTATATTTGAGCTTAGATAATTTTCCCAGTGGAAATTTCATCAAGACCAATACATTTTTTGCAAAGTTTCGGTCCCAAAGAACTGACATTTTCTGATGAAAACCTTGCCCCAAACCTCTGAACTATCTCTACGTACAGCCTCATGGTACTTAGGCAACTACCACCTCAGGCTCTCTCCTTTAATTGTATACCTTTTCATCAAGCCCTGATGTCCCTTGTGGGTTTGTGCAATCTCTGAAATGTAGCAAGGACATTTATTGTATATTTCTATTCGTTGATTTCATGTGAAGTTATTTCATAGTTTTTTTCTTCTTATCCCTGACGTATTTTGACATCCAGAGAATTACAGTTTAACCAGAATTCTTCAAATTGCTGAATTTTAGCAGCAAAGGAGCTAAAGTCAAAATATACTTGGAGGCTGGTTGGCAGAATCAAAGCAGTGGATATTCAGCCATTCAAGTTAAACAGGGGGCTCAATACTTGCCTCTGTGACAGGTATCCAAATGCCAAATCTCATAACTGTGATGTAAAGGATCAAAGACTAGATTATTCATGTGTTATTTAAGTTTGGTTTTAAAGTGGCAGTTTAAAGTCAAGATAAAAAGCCTGTTGTGTGATGTTCTGTAAGACGTGTCAGCTTGCTACTGTCACCCCAAACGCCTTCCTTGGAAAGAGATTTGTCCTTCCCTACATTTTTTCTGCTTGTTACTGAAAGACTTTTGGTGAGATTGAACAGAATTCTGGAAAACTGTTCAAAAAAGGATCATCTAGAAGGATGCACTGGAGAACTGAAGTCATGCCTCCCAAATCTTGCCTGTAGATACTTCAGAAATTATAAACAAACTAGGCAACTTAACATGATCTGCGCTTGCCCTGTAAAAAGGACTATATTCAGCTGAAAAGAGCTCTGCTTGTTTAGCAACCAAATAGGTGCTGAAAAGCAGTGTCTCCATACACCTACCTTGGGAAGCAAATACCAATGGAGACGAAGAGCTACCTAGAACATAGCTGGCAGAAGAAAAAGCAACTATAGATGACATAAGTATGTTTAGAAATTTGAAAGAACTTGTAAGGTTTATAATTAATTCATGTTCCATTAAGCATATTGTTTGTTTTAATACTACGTGATTATATTTCTCCATCAGTGAAAAAATACATTCTTCCAAATACTTACTGTAGGTTCTCAATATTCCATCTACACATCTTACTCAAATATCTTCTTATCATTCCAGCTACTCATGTTTGACCACTTTTAATAATTCCCTCAACTTAAAAATTATCAGAATGTTTTAACATCCTCAGTTGTGCCCCCAGTTTGTTTTAAATGTGTGGGTGTCCTGAGGTGTTCCACTGAAGTATTCCAACACATTAGCAAGAAAGCTCACCTCAAAGACTGAGAGAACTTGAACTTTTAAAAAGAGGTCAGGCAAAATAAATTTAATCATTCATTATTTTAAAATTGAAAATATAGTTTGAAACACACTATTGTGTTGCATATTAATAAAGATGTGAATCTAGATTTTCTGCACTCAAGCACCAAATTTCAGGTCTTATTGCCAGACACCTGATGGCATATCTGTTGTCTTGGCTTTAGTAAGGATTGGGCAAGCACTGATCCAAGGTACAGAAAAGACCTCTGTTTGTAGGCAATTCAAAGCACTTCACAACTTTTCTGTCTTAATGCTTCATAAATATCTGACAGAAAATATTGACTTTTCTGCTTAGGCTCTCCATATTAAGAATTTATGTGAGTTTCTCTCTTAAATTAAATAGTGTGTGATACAGTTTGACAGTGACAGGGAAGAGGGGTAGAGGTGCATATATTTTCTTTGAATGTTTTCACAAGGCAGTAGCCAGTACTGCAAGGCTAAAATTTAATCTCTGGTTCAATCTGCTGGGAGAAAAAAAGATCCAATTAATGTTTTGTAGCAGCTGGTCCCCAATATAGAAAGGTAGGGTATTGAAGACTTCTTAGCACTATAGGGAAAACCTGTGTACGGATAGGTAGCGCTGCTCCAGTTGTCAGTTTAAGTCACCCAAACTTCATATATTGCATATGACAAGGATATAAATATACATATGGCTATAGTACATTAACGTCTTAAACCCTGGTCCCATTGTGGTGGGTACTGATAAATAAATACTGAATAAATAGTTTCTTTCCCTCTAAATTAAAAAGAAAACCAGAAGTTTATAGAGAAAATAGAATTGTTGACTTGCTTAGTATCATCTGCCAGGTCAGAAACCCAGTGAAGATTAAAATTTTGTCTCCCCAAATATAATTTTCACCCAATTTATGGTGTAAACAAGATTTAATTTGCATGATGACTAGATAGAAACTGCTATAGATGGGCATATCAACATTTTTCCCAGGCTTTGATTATTGGTTTTGATTTAAGGGGAAAAAAGTGGAATTAAATTTTAAATTCTTCCAAATTTTATGACCTATTGAAAATAGCATCCTTTGGGCCAGTAGAAACTCTTCATTCAATTTAGAGGAAATAATATTTGCTATACTATTCCTCTTGGTTTTATATCAAGAAACAGAAATTATTTTCGGTGGAGGGAGGAAAAAGAAACTACATTTTCACCAGTAGATTAAAAATGTCCAGATTTATTCCTTGTCACTGATGCCAGTTATCACCAGCTGGACTCCATCCATGCTCTTAAGCACTTTTCAGCTCCAAAACCAGAGTAACCACATGCAAACTGTCTGGTGACAAAGAGCCCTGGTATGTGCCAGCTACAAAACTCGTCCTGTTTAAGAGTGCAAAAATGTGAGCTAAACCACATTGTAAAAGTTTAACAAGTAATAGTTTTCCAGTGATCAGGGACATTCCCTGATCCTTTAAAATTTACAAATATTAGTGCTGTCAGAATTTCCCAGAAAATTAAAAAACTTGCAATCTTTTCAGTTTCGAAAGCACAGAAAATTGGTTAACGTATCAAAATTATTAATAGCTGTCATTAAAAAATTGATACTCATAATGAAGTGTTTTAAAATAAAATTTGTCCAACAGTTTCCAGCAGCTCTACAAAAGAGACAGAAGCCAGACACAAAGCACACAATTTCTCCAAAAATCCCACAACGAGCCTGTGACAGAACTAAAATTTCAAATCCAGTCTCCTGGATTCTGTTCCAATGGTTTCATGACAAATCTTCTTCAGGAGGAAAAATAGATAGAGAAAACACCAAAACACAAAGATTGGCCTGGCATCTTTCACTGTTGAAATAGTTGAAGCATTTCATTTTGTAGTGAGAGCAGGGGTGGGCAATACGCCTAGATTCTCAACAACTGTGAAAGCAGGAGCCTTTATTTATTTTGTGTATGGGAAATGTATGACTTTGCAATCAGGACAGCTTGAGGTACCGTGTTGAAATATAATCAGTTTTCAATGTGCAGAGAGTCACAGAATAAGTTTCTAACAGCAGCATTAGAAAAAAGACACTCCTTTTTCCCTAGGCTGTTTATACCTCTAACATATAATTTTGCCATTAGTGAAGCATGATGAAAATTAAGTCACTTGTACAGCCCAATATGTTCAGTCAGTCAACCATTAATTATTTTTGTTCTTTGTTACTAACTCAAGGCTTTACTCAGCAATAAATTGGCTGTAGAATTCAAGCTGCTAAAAGCTTTTCAAGAGTCTTTAGCATTACAACCACGCTGCCTTCACCAAAGCTCTAATCTATAAATCTGAGGAGAGAGGAAGGTCATGCTAAGAAAGATTTCAGAGCCATAACCCAAGCTCATGCCTTGAAACATGCCTTCTACCACCGTGTGGGCATCGCAGGTGGGCAGTTTTCTGGCTAATAGTGATATCACGAGCACTTAGGGAAGCACATAGAAGAGGACCTACTAGCCTCTTGTTATTCTTATATTGGTTAATATTTGCAGCTTCTCTTCTTTGGCAGCACAGTTGGCTGATGGAGCTCAGAGGTGAGTTTGTGCAGAGACTGCTAATAGGAGTGGATGTATCAGGGCAGTCCAGTGGATTGTTTGGCCCAGTAGATTCCAACAGAAGTCAAAATTAGACAATTAGTGAGGAATAAAGAAAGCTAACAGCAATACTTTGCTAGGACAATCCCTCAGCCGTGCTATAGTCACTGCCTATGGGCTACTGTCCACCAAACTGCTCCCCTTTTTCACTAATGCTACTATAAGGCCTTATAAATATTTCACCTGCCTCTTCATCCTGGTTGGGTGGCCTGTAACAGACTCTCACCATGATATCTGCCTTGTTGGCCTTTCCCCAATTCTTACCCATAAACACTCAACCCTACCATCATCATCATTAAGCTCTAGACAATAAAAACATCACCTAATATACAGGGCTATCCTGGGACATCTCCTTCTTTGCCTATCCCTTCTGAACAGCCTCCAGTCATTGGATTCATCCCACCAAGTCTCAGTAATGGCAACTAGATTGTAGTTCCTAGCAGGATGGTAGTTTCCAACTCCTGTTTGTTGCCCATGCTGTGTGCGTTAGTGTAGAGGCACTTCAGCTGGGCTGTCAGCCATGTCACCTTCTTATAGGAACACCTCTTAATTCCTGTTAGTTTTTCCTCTGGTGTTTCCAACTTGGCTCTTACTACCTCAGGAACCCCTGGCTCATCTCCGTAAGACTTCAAGTGTGCTGCAGTGTAGCCAGCACTTCGCAGAGCAACAGGCTGAGGGCTCTTGCTACCACCCTGTCCCTCTAACCTTGACATGTCATCCCACAGCTTGTCACAGGCCAGCCTTATATTATCTTCCTCTCCCTTCAAGCCTAGTTTAAAGCTCTGTCAATGATCTATGCTAGCTTGTGTTCAGAGACTCTCTTTGGGAAAGATGAATCCCATCTGACACCAGCAAGCCTGGTGCCATGTAGGTCATCCCATTATCAAAAACCCCAAAACTGCATTGGTGACACCAGCCAGAGAGTCATGCACTAGTAGACTGGGCCCAACTGTTTCTTCTGATGTCACTACCTCATTCACTCAACTGGAATGAGACAGGAAAAAAATAACCTGGGTGCCAGATTCTCTTACTAACCAACCCAAGGCTCCGAAGTCTCTCTTGATCCTCCTTGGACTATACTTGGGGCTTCATTGCCTCCCACATCAAAGAGCAGCAATGAGTAGTAGTCCAAGGGCCATACCAGGCTAGAAAGTTTCCTAGCAATGTTTTTGGCCCGGGCCCCCGGAAAGCAGCAGACTTCCGTAAGAAGAAGGTCTGTCCAGCATATTGGACCTTCTGCTCCCCTCAGAAGAGAGTCGCCTACAAATATAAACTGTCTTTTCTTCCTCATGGGGTGGTTGTGATGCAGTAGGTAAGCCTTTCTGACTTTGGTAACACCTCTGGTGTAGATGGACTGTCATTCACGTTATCCACTGACTGGCCTTTCACACCCAGAACCTCATACCTGTTTTATGAGGTTCTGTTGTATGCGTTCTTGTTGTACCTGTCTATCTGTTGTAGAGGCACCTGGGAAGGCAAAGGTGGGTAAGGGCAGGGTTTGCCTGCCACACCGAGCATGGGCTTGTCTCCATTCACTCCTTTCCTGTAAGCTACTGCCTTCACCCTGGTGGGGGAAGGGTACAGGATCCCCTTGATCTTGTTTTTTGTCTGGTGACTTTTCCCATTTCTGTCTCAGGCAGGGCAGAGCACGGTTCCACCAGTCTATCTCTTTCTTGGAATTCCTGATGCTCTTTAACTTTTCTACTTCCCCTCATAGCTCTGCCACCAGCTTGTTCACCTGGTCACACCTCCCACAGCTGTTCCCACTGCTGCCATCCATTACCAGTGAAAGGCTCTGGTACCCTCTGCAGCCTGAGACCTTGTATGGCTGCGTGTTTCATTGGACCTCAGTCTGGGTTGCCACATCCATTCTACTGAGTGCAGAGGAGATGGCTTTTTGATGGGTGGATATCATAGCTAAGCTCCTTCTGAGAGGGTGATGACCACCAATGTGCTCATCATATCCTCAATATGTCGATATCCTCAAGATATCATATCACACTCTTTATGCCCCGTTCACCTTTCTTCCATTTACACCACAACAATTCCTGTTCAAGACACAGTGAAACTGGCCTTCCCCTGCTTCACAGCCTCCCTTGTCAGCAAGTGCCTGTAGTTTGCTCAATTCTTTAGAGCTAAAATTGGATTTGTGCAGCTCGTGGGAGCTGTGACTTTCTACATCGAACAGAAAACATTGCAGAAACTTCCCAAAAGCAACAACAATAGAAAGTAATTCATTATGAGAGTTGATTAAAACATGCTGGATTTAAAAAATCTTAAGCAAAATCTTCCAGCTGTCTTCTGCATTATTTCCCTATAGAGAGAGAAAATAGTGTCTTTAACTGGATTTCTCTTCTGTTATGCTGTTCTACTGACGGCAATAAAATGATTTACCTATTTTAGAATGGTGTAATGCCTTGTTTCTCACAGCACAAGGATACCTCACATGGCCTATTTCCAAATACATTGAAGATAAGCACTTCTTACATTATATATATTTTTTCAGGCTAATCAATCACAAACTTTGAGTTGAATCATCTTGCTTAAAAGAAACCTTTTAAAGACTGCTAAAAGCCATCCTTTGTTATTTTCTGCTTTGCCTGGATTTGGGTAAAAAGCTTTAGAGGGTAAACTGGCAAAAGAAGTGTTTCTTGACATAGCCAGCTTTTGGGACATGGTGCAGCAAATGTGCCAATGAGATCAATAGGTTAATATTTTTCAATAGAAACTAGTTATTTCATCTAATTACTGAAAATGTTGGGGCATTCTTATCAGAGAACAAATGTCTAGCTCAGTTATTGGGTTTGCACGTGGATAACAACAGTATATGTAATTTATAACAACAGATACTTAACAAGTTTAGGAAACAAGCAAGCATTAGGAAAAGACACAAAATCTAATTATTGGGTTTTGGAAAGAGACTTCTCTTGTGCACAGTTTTTTTTCCTCAACAATTTCCCTCAGGAAGAAACCAAAAGCTTCTTAGGTCTTGGGAAAAGAAAATGGTGATTGATCGATTCTTCAGATTAGATACATGACAAGACAAGGACTATTGAGTTGTGAGAATAATAATAATAAAAAAAAATAATTCAGTAGATGCCATTCCCACCTATATTTCCTGACTCTATATGCAGTGGGTTGTCTTGACTGAGTACTGCTTGTACTTCTTTTTTCAAAAAATAAGCAATTTATAGAAAATGCTTTTTCTACCAAAATTAAAATTTACAATGGCCTTTAATTTACGCCTTTTTCCTTTTTTTTTTTTAAAATTAAAAAAATCCAAAAGCCTTTGGAATGTTCAAGAATTCTCATTGCAATCATGAAACAAAATCATATTCTTTCACTTCAGACTTTTTCCCTGCCTCCTTAAGTAAAACTAAATTTTGTTTAAAGTGTTCAAAATTTTCACTGCACATTTTGTATTGTTCAAAATATTTTCATTTTTCTTGAAATGTTTCATACTTTCCAGTAATTTCTATTATCATGTTGTCTGCATGGTCACAGCCAGGAAAGTGAATCAGAACAAGCTATGGTGGTAATTTTCTACACTATGCTCATATTCACTCCTGCTCCAGTTGTGACTATGATGCTTCTGAATGAGAATTTACACACAGGGGTTTAGTGAAGTTTGACTAATTGACTTTTAGAGTGCATTGAGTTCAAGTTTCCTGGGTTCACTCACATGGGTAAGCTTTATTTCTGTATCTCTCACTGTCTAGCCCAACTTGCTTTGTAATGTCATACATTATTAAATAGCTAGTATAAAGTCTTCTTAAAATCACAACGAATAACTCTAATAGTAGAGATGTCAAGCAAATATAGAGATTACTGTGAAGTTTCTGATTCGTGAGGGAATTGTGATGCTTAATTAGTTAGTGTTTCTAAATTTCAGATCAAAGAGGTTAATAAGTTCAAATAATTACTATTCCTATCTTTTTCAAAAATATATTATCTCTACTAATTTCAAAGAAAAATTAGCATAGATATAGTGCTTACATTTAAGGTACATTTCTTTTTTTGTTTTTTATTTTCCAGTAAATGACAAAGCCACTGATAGCGCAATCAGAGCTATCAGCCAAACATTCATACACCAGCAAACCTAGACACACATAATGTGGAAAGTGGAAAGACAAGAGTGAAAGAATCCTTTCAGTTCTCAGCTTTTGAGGACATTATAAACTGAGCAAATAGTGTATCAAAACAGGGAAAACACGTATTTGGCTTTCCCTTTGCAGTACACAGTTAAAATGGATTTACACGCTTCACCCATTGTCCAGCTGAGCCACACTTAGAACTTTTCCCCCTTTTCAATAAGAGCCTCTTCTGCTTGAAAATACTGATTACTGAGGAATGGAGCATCTCTAAGCAGTTATTGTTCCTTTACTCAATTGCTATTTGTTTTTCTTTTCCTTTTTTTTCCTCCCCTGAAAAAGACAACATGCAAAAACCTCACAGGGTAGCTGCTGCAGCAGAAACAAGTAAACAAGGTCACGTTTCTCTTGCTAGACAGGCCTTCCCTGTGGAGGAAAAGTGTGCACTAAACCACTGGGGCAGCTGCTAAGACACTTCAGGGAAGAAGTGGCACCCTGTAGGTTACCACTGTATATCACTAAGAATGTTTTTCCTGATATCATTTTCCTATGTAAGATGTTAAGTTCCACACAAGAATTAAATTCGCCTGCAGTCCTGCTGCCATGATGGAGGATCCTGAGGATGAAGAGACCGTTACTGGGATCAAGAACAAATACGGTCCCAGTTCAGATGCCAGTTTTTACTGGACTATATGAACAAACTTACCCCAGATTGCTGGAGTGAATTCCAGTTTTGAACATATTACAAGGAGATGAGAACCAGCCATTCGCCGTGATTGCTAATGCCACAGACAGCAAAAGAGGTTTCCAAAATGATAATCTAACTGATCTGTGATTTGATTCTGAAGAAATTAATTTGAAATTAGTATAGAGCAGTTCAGCTTCAAAAAAAACATGGCAACTGAAACTTTTTTACCTGAACCACACTGCAAAGGAATATAAATGCTTTTTATTACTAGTAAATCACACATTGTAAGAATAGGATAGCTTTTGAAATTAAATTTATTATTCTGATGTCACTGTTACATATGAAATCGGTTTGATAATGCAATTGATGTTAGATGGAAAGGATAGAATGCAACTATTGAAACAGCTTTTTTATGCCCTAACATTATCAGAATTGACCTGCAATATACAGAGATTGCTAAATATATCAGTTTGTAATCAGAGATTGCTTTCAATTTGGAAGTGACTAGAGGAGGCAATTTTTCTGCCAAAAACAGAAAATGCAGATTTAAGTCAAACAAAGCATTTGATAAATATGTCTTGACTTGACTGAATTATTTTGACTGATGCATAAAATAACTCCAATTCAATTTTTTAAAAAAATCTTTTTTCTTTTGAGATTATATGGTGCTTTAAAATCTAGTTATGTTAAAAAATGTTTTCAAGACGACAGATAAGAAACGAACCTTGTATTAAACTAAACATTTTTTTTGCCTCCAAACTATATTTAAACACATTTTAAAAATTATTAGCAGACTAAAAAGCAGAATTTTTTCCCACAGCTGCAAATGAGTTGAGCACATCCTTTGTCTAATCATAAGCACCAGTATTAGTTACTCAATGAGCCCAAGAGAGATCTACAAGTTCAGTATCATTTCTGCAAAACAAATTGAAAAAAAATAACCAAGCGTTCAACCTACTGTGATGAATTAGCACCAGAGCAAAGCCCAGAGGCCCATAATAAGTAGATGGCAGAACATGAAGCCACCTTCCTGCTATGCCACTGCAATTAGAGTGACATTGCTCTGCTCAGCAATACACCCAACTCACCCTGGTTTGGGTTTCATGGTACACAGGTAGATTTTGCAATATTAAGCTGCTTTACCTTTTAAAGTTTCTCCTTTCAAGGTTGTCAAATAATTTCTAGACGCTCCTCAGGCAGCCTGGATAATGTCACTCCTCTGTGTATTGGTACCAAGACAGGTCAAGAGAAACTGTCAGACTACCCAGACTTAAGACCAAATGTCAGACTTCTTTATGGTGTTTAAATTCAAAGTAACACTGCTCGCTTCAGTGCATCACTCCAGTTTCATTTTGGTGTGGGATTATATTATCACATTTTCATCCTGTGCTAAACTATCATCCATAGGGCTTTCCAAGCTTGAATTATCTACTATGGAAACTAATTTTTTTCTGTTATTTAACAAGAAACCAACACCCCTCAAGAAAAAAAAAGAAAAAAGAAAAGAAAAGAAAAGAAAAGAAAAGAAAAGAAAAGAAAAGAAAAGAAAAGAAAAGAAAAGAAAAGATGAAATGTTAAGAGACAATTTACAGATCCAGATTATTTGGTTATGTCTTTCTGTCTGCATTAATTCATCTGAGGAAACAAATACATATAATGATGCCACTTCAAATTTTGATTCAGAAGGGATATTTTGCTGTTTAGATGAGTCACTGTGTCACATCACATTATCGAGTGGCACAGCCCCATGTTCCTAATCCACAAAAGCCTGTCTCCTTGTTCAAAACCAAAAGTGGCATAAACGCATTTATAATTTAAGTTGCTGGCAGTTCCTAAAATGGCTTTCCTGGAGAACAATGAGATAGACCGGTGGGGTAAGAAACATGATAAGTGACTGTACAGTATACGGCATAATGAATAGTTGCTCTGTCCCTGGCAAGAGACTACGGTACCAGAGAACCCTGTCATGCAATGTCTTTTATGGCAAATCATAAATTAAAAGAGATCTTTATTGTGAAAGCTTCTGCCACTACAAGGAGGAAGAACAGTATAACGCCACATTTCTTTCCAGGATTGCGAATCAAGGCCAAAATCTCTCCTAATGTAAATGATGTCAGTCCATTCATTTCAGTTGAGTTTTACCCACATTTATCAGCAGAAAAAGTTGTAAGCTGTTTCTGTTTTAATATAATTGAAGTATCGATTCTTCAAAATTGTTACGTTAAATAGCATTTTAGTTACCAATGTCTCCCTGTAAAAGACAATCTGGCACGAAAAGCTAATTCTGTGTATAAGTCAATGGGAGTAGACAAGAGGATAGGCATTAGGGAGATGAAAAAAATGTTATTTGAATTTATAAGGCCAGAGAAGTATCTATCTTCTAGTGTAATTGCCTCAGATGATCAGCAGAAATTACAACAATCAATTACAGCCAACACAAAAAGAAATCTCGCAACAGCTCCAAAATAAAATGTTACTTATTTCTCTTTCAGCATTCATAACTTAAGGGGAATAAAAGACTTAAGTTAGGCTTAACTTAGGTGGAAATAGTAGCAAGTTCCCACTGTATCTTCAGAATTCTAAAGGTGCTCATCAGGACAGCCAAATCTGTAGTCACCTTTACAGAGGTGTGACCAACATTGTGCAGTGACTAGCAGTGCTTGAGTGCTGCCCACACACTATGCAGCCTAGACCAACGCTCCAGGAAAATATTCTTCAAGCATGGTTTATGTGTTTTTTCCATACATTTTTCCTGAATCTCTTTTTTCATCTGGGAGCATATTCATACACATACACATGTATATTTATGTGCATACACATGCATGTATGTACATGCATATATATTTGGGAGGAGAGGAGAACCGATCTAAAGATTCAGTCCACTCAGGACCGACGTCCCTTGCATAGTCTGTTCTTGTTGTTTTGCCCTGTTCCAGGCACCATTGATACCTCTCAGGTTTATTTCAGCCCAAACTATGCCCCAGGCTGTGTTTGTGTTTGGCACCTTACACAAACCCACTGCCCTGGCCAGTTATATAAACTGCAGAGCCCTGTCACCACCAATGCTCACCGTTCTTTAACTCAACATCAAGCACAGCTGTATCAGTGGCTCACCTGCATTCAACAAAAACTATTGGAAAAACAGGCCCTACAGGGTGTTGCAAATATTCTTAGCATCTTCAAAAATCGTATTGGTGAGGTGGGAGGAATGGAAATAAGTGTGGGCAACAGAACATTGCTTGGGAAGTCAGAGGGTACCTGTGCATGGAAGCATGCAGATAGGTATGTGTTTCTCGTACACTGAGCTGACTGAGCATGGGTTAGTGCTACTCTGGAAACTGTGTAATATCTTAGCAAGGCGTGCACCAGAACTAAGGAACAGAATCATACAGCCATAGAATGATTTGGGTTGGAAAGAACCTTAAAGATCATCTAGTTCCAAATCCTCATGCCACAGGCAAGGACACCTCCTGCTAGACCCGGTTACTCAAAGCCCCATACAACCTGGCCTTAAACACCTCTAGGTATCTTGCCTTGCAGCGGTGCTAAAGACTGGCGAGGACTGGAACTGGCTTGTACCTAGCCAATTCAAATCCCGGCATCGTAAACGTATCTGTGCACACACATGCACACATCTATCTAAGTAGACGTATCCACACATGGTGTCTGCAAGGGTTAAAAATTAAATTGGCAGATGGTCCTTGAGCTCAGAGCATATTGATATTGAAATAAAGCAGTGCAAATCCTTGTGACCAATACTCCAGTTTAGAAGTACTTCTTTCTAGCCACAAACACACTTCTAATAGAAGAATTTTCTAATAAGTGAAAAAACCTCAGGCAGTATTTTGTCAAGGACAAATATTCTCGTAATAACACTTACTCAGACAGAAGAAACTGGAATTATTCATTTATTCCCCTATACTGAAATAACACTGAATGCTATGAACTCCTCCTGCCTTCAATAGAAGCTACTCACACCCATACACTTTATGTGTGCCAGGCTACGATTTATATTTTCATATCACTAATCAGATATTTCCCTCTTGTATTCATTTAATTATACCATATTAATAAACCTTGACTTTTAGACAGAAGCTCCATGAGGTGTGTTCTCAACATGATACACATGTAACTCCCCAAAGCATCATCAGTAGTTAGGCGCATGTTGAGAATTGATTATAGCCTTAGGTTTTTAGCCATTGCCAGCTTACTCTTAGATTTTTCCTCTGGTGATTTCTCGAGCACCAACACATATACTGCAGTTCCTAATTTTGCTGAAAACCTTCCTAGGAACAGTACTAAAAAGATTGATTTATGCAAAACAGAATTTTAATCTAGAAAATGCAGATTTGAGGCACTGCATGATGAGAGAAATAACCTCAAAGTACAGCCAAAGAGGTTACAAAAGCAGGTCACAGAGATCTGGTTTCCTAGGGAGCTTCTGTACATTAGAAAAATGTAAGCAGCTACTGGCAGCTCCACACTGCACACATTAAATGTGTCTAAAAAAGATTTTGACATGTCTCTACAAATCTAAGACTTTCTCTCCCTACAGAACGTTTCCAGTTTTATGGCAAGACAGAGGTAAGAAGCAGAATAGTTTCTGTGCAACTGTTCCATACTGAATGAACACTCCTTTGGACAAATATTCATTTATGCTAAGGTCACTTGCAAAACTCTGGATAGTCTAAAAATATTTTCATTTCATTTACTACCCTTTCACTGTTTTGGGTTTTTTTCTATAATGATTCGATATTATGCCCCAGTGTGATTATATTGGCGATACATTTGAGATTCTGCTGCAGAGTTCAAGGTTAGATCAGAAACACTCAACTAGCCAAGATGAAGATCAGGTATGGGTTAGCTGGGTTTTTCCTGACTGTGTAGTTTTTGTGCATTCAGAAACACCTCAAGACAGAGTCCTCAAATATTCCCATAGTATCTGTGGCTAAAAGAGGTGTCCAGAATAACAGTCAGATGAATAATCCAAAGGTTTACATTAAGTGATGGGTGAGTTCTGTTTTCAGAGCCTATTTTCGGTCTCAATCTCCTGCAAACATAAAAAACAACAAAGAAAATAACTGGAGAGACAGTGAAAGGCATTTATTTCCTGGTGTCCTTTGGCTCAGTTTCCACAGTGAAAAGGTATGCTGGAAACTCTCCTCTAGTCCGTGTGGTGGACCCTTGCTGATGACGGCAATGAGTAGGCATTCACTGACAATTAGGGAATATCATGCAAAGAAAGACAGGGTCTACACGGACAGCAGCAGGGCCCTACTCAGAATAATCATCTTTATAAACACCCAGTTTTTGTATCTGGCATTGTTGGATTCTCTGTGAATTTGTATGCACCTGCTTTGGAAGGAAGCCAGAAAATGAAGTGATGGTGAATACTAGTTCTCTCTGAAAGCCTTGTAAGCACACAGTGTCAAAGCACCCAACCGTCTCTCTCTTTCATGCTCAGAACGTACATAGGTCTGGAAAGACAAGTTTGAAGAAGTCATTCCTGAAGAAAAAGAAAAAAAAAAAAGGGGGGTGGGGGGGGGAAGGGGAAGGGAAAAGGGGGGAGGGGAGGGAAAAAAAAGACTGGTCTGTGAAAATCTGTCTCCATGAGGAATTCCATGAAATGAACTGCCACAATGAAAATTGAGAAAATCTTTCGAAATATTTCATCTTGATTATTTTCACAAATAGAATATAATCAACTGGATCCCAAATTTGATCCAGTATGGCAGTCTAGTACCTACATACCTGAATTAACAGCTAAGCCTGTCTCCCTAAGGGCATCTCAGAAAGTAAGCTTTTCCTGTTTTGCTGAGGGAGATAAAGGTTCAGTGTCTCCTTCTGCAAATTCAGGTATGGCTTTCTAACATCCCAGGCTAGCCATCATCTCAGAGGATTTTCATTTCTACCTAGATGTTCCAAACAGAGTAGGAGAATATCATTGAACCATAGAATGGTTTAGGTTGGAAGGACCATAAAGATCATTTAGTTTCAAGCCCCCCTCCCATGGCCAGGGACACCCCTCACTAGACCAGATTTCTCAAAGCCCCACCTAGTGCATCCTGAACACATCCAGGGATGGTGAATCCACAGCTTCCCTGGGCAACCTGTTCCGGTGCCTCTCCACCCTCAGAGTGAAAAATTTCATTCTGAGATCTAGTCTAAATCTCCCCTATTCCATTTTGAAGCCATCACCCCTCATCCTATCACTCCATGCCCTTGGAAAAAGTTCCTCCCCATCTTTCCTGTAGGCCCCCTTTAGGTACTGGAAGGCTGCTATAAGGTCTCCCTGGAGCCTTCTCTTCTCCAGGCTGAACAACCCCAACTCTCTCAGCCTGTCTTCATGGCAGACATATCTGAAATATCAAACATTTTCATGACTCAGGAAAGCCACTTCCCACATCACTTCCCTCCCATCAATTCACAGGAAGAAAACATTCACAGCTAAAGACATTATGTCAACTGAACGCCGTAAATGTCTAACTTATTTTTTTTTGCATCTGCATCTGTTAGAGAGCTACTCCATACATGCACATAGAAATGTGAATGTCAAAAATAAAGCTGGTACAGAATTCCCTTATTGCTAGCCTTGGGACAATGGTACTGGTGTCTTTCTGTAGGTTAAGCCAGTGGATTCTCCCTTCTTCACCACCCTTACAGGACTCTGCACCAAGTGTATCTGTCCGAGCACTAAAAAGGGCATAAATTTTACCTACATTCAAGTGTAGCCTTTGTTTTCTCCAGTAGCCACCAAAAAAAGCACATAGTTAATCTGCTACTTTCCTGAACTCAGCATTCAAGCATGGTCATTGTTTCTAGGAGACAGAGATCGAGATTTTGGCATATTTTTAAAAGGGCAAAGTCAAAATGGCAGTTGATTTTCCTTTCTTATTTTTTTAAAGGCTATAATAACTTTTGATTTAATTTAATTCTGTTATTTTCCTAACAAGGCCTTCATAAAACGAGAGACATTTGATAATAAACTGGAAAAATATCACACAGGTGAGCTAGATCACCTTAGAATTTAAAACAAGGTTACTTTGAAAATATTAACTACTAGATCTGTTTATGTTTCAGCTTTTCCTTTTTTTCATACCTATTTCCTATTATGTATAGAGATTTACTCTTTGAATGACACACAAATGAAGATGTCCTAAGATGTTCGAGTTAATGCTAATTACCTTGTGTGATTAAAAAGGAGTAAAGAATTCTAAGAGTTCAGTACAGCAAAACAGGGATCTCTTCTGTAACATTCACTTGATATTGAGATTAGCCATAAAATGCCAGTGTCTTGCACAAGAACATCTCCCTCTGTCCCATGGATGCTGAAATATCAAGTGGTACTTCCATGTTAGTGAATCATTATGCCTATTAGAAAAATGGCATTTTCTCAAATGCAGCAGTGTATTCAAGTACATGATGGTTGTAGAAATGGAAAACATCAAATGTTTATCTATAAGCCAGACATTGCTTTTCCCAAGTACTAAGTGATAGGATGGGAGGAGACGGTTCAAGTTGCACCAGGGAAGGTTTGGATTAAACATTAGGAAAAATTTCTTCACGAAAAGGGTTGTCATGCACTGGAATAGGCTGCCCAGGGAAGTGGTTGAGTCACGATCCCTGGAGGCATTTAAAAGACTTGTAGATGTGGTGCTGAGGGACATGCTTTAGCGGTAACTTGGCAGTGCTAGGTTAACAGCTGGGCTCGATGAACCTAGAGGTCTTTTCCAACCTAAATGATTCTATGATTCCATTGGTATCACTGCATGTAGCTCCTTTACAGTCAGCATGACCTGACCCCATTTTATGTCAGCTGAGAGTCTGGATGTAAGACAGAATGGTTAAAACTTTTTATGAACTAAATTCTGAATCTAGGCCCTGTATTATTTTCATTTTTTTGGTTGTCAAGCAATGTGTTATACCCCATATCTACTTTCTTAATTGACTTAGGTTGGGAAGGGTAAGATTGTGAAAATATTTACAAGGTTAGTAAGTGAACACCCCTTCACTGTTTTGGTTGCCTGGGAATAATCCCTTAAAAAATACAGTAGTAAACAGTCCCTTCAGTTACTCAGATCAAATAAAGCAATTCATCCATGGCATGATTTTATGAGTCTAGCTACATGGAGTTATGTATATAAAATAAGAGCTAACAGATTTGCACCATATGGTCCTCCACAATGGTTGAGTTTACAAAATGTATAGTATGTACAAAATTACATCACAAAATGTATAGTACGCATTACACATACTACTTGTACTCACATACAAGCACGTCAGATTGACACAATCACAGACTAATTTTTTGAAAGTGACAAAAATTGAAACTTTAGTTATGGGTTTGATTTTCAGAAAGTGCTGATAAGACACTTGCGGAAATTCAGGAGTCTCAGAGCAATTGTCCACAAACTGAGACACCTGAAACTCATGGAAGGAGATTTTGAAAATCCTAACTAAATAAAAAAGTCAGGTTGTACTTACTTTTATGCAGTGTTCTTTGCAGCAATACCAAGAGACTTGGACTTTTTCTCAGAGCAGGACTTTGGAGCTAGTAGATCAGTGCCATATTGCATATCACTTTGTCCTTTGATTATAGCTGGGAGGCAAGGAAAACATCAATATATGCAGCTTCTGAGATACAGATGCAATTCAATAACTCACACTGGTTTAATTGTACATTGCGGTTCACTGTTGCTTTATAGGATCTTAGAAGACTTTACTGTAAGTCTGTAATGAAATGATCATTGCTTTAAAACAATATTCAGCCTGTTCTGGAAAAAAATATCTTCCTCAGATAAGAAAACATAATGTTTGCTTATCTTTTATAAGGTATTCCATGTATTTGTGTTTATCTGCTTGTTTTGTACTTAAACTGCCCGTTTCTAATCAAGCAAGTGTTCAGTGCTTTTTAGGCACCTGGTCCCTTTTGTTTCCTCTGCAATGTTTGTTATTGCCCATGACAGATCTTTTTCTTAGACTGCTAAGCAATGCAGAAGGCTAATCTAGAGCAGCATTGCTCTCCCTGAGTAATTTAGATGAAATCAATATTCATTAACATTGGTAATTCACCATACAAGGGGACAGTGCTTTAAAAAACCGAAACGACAGACCAGCAGAGAAGCAGGAAACGTTACCCACATAGAAAAGACACACCACATCCATTTCCTACACCTTCTTTGGACAACCCATGTCATTGTTTCATCACTCACATTGCAATTTTTTCCTTCTATCCAATCTGAATGCTTTCTGTTGAAATTTGTAGCCATTGCCTCTTCTCATTTTTGTGTAAGGTTCCTTGATCCTGTTTGCTGAATTCTTTGCTCCTCCTGGCAGCCACAAGTTCTGCCGGGCCCACTTCCAATTTGGGCTTACTCCCTACAATTTCCCTTCCTCTCCTGTGGCCAGATTGGGTTTCTGATAGAAATCGCATGGTTGCAATGATTTATTTCATCGTTATCTTTACCAACATTGCATAATAGATTCTTTCTTCATAACATCTCTGTGATGTTGTTTTTCCTAGCCACGTAAACAGGTAAAATGTTCAGTAAGGCTGAGATCATGCTGTATCTTTATACTGCAACATCCTTTGGTACAAACCAATATCTTCCTGTGAAGAGCTTCATTAACTTTTCTTCAGAGTGAGGTGGGCTTGTTTGGTTTTTTTGACACACCTAAAAAAATTTAGGAAAAAAATGCAAAACACCCTGATTTATCTGTCTCTACCCAATTCTTTTCAATTTTCCTCAGTTTCTTCTGTCCTATAATACCTGACTACATGAAGGCAAAACATATTAAAGGAAATTTAAAAATGTGGGAAAATGTCAGTGTAACTGGGTTTTCTACATTGAGTGTTATGTGCACAAGAGTGGAGCAGACTGATTGACTGCATTTTTCCTCTAATGATACTGGGGAAAAAAGTCTTAATTTATCTACAGGTATTACAGGTTTTGTGACAATATTAAAAAAAAAAAAGAAAGAAAAAGGAAAAAAATTGAATTTGCATTAAATATTTCATTTTGAAATATCTGAGTTTGCATTTGAACGTATGGAGGTTTTTCAATGCTTGATTAAAATGAAATTTTAAAAACCTAGAATAACTGCTATAATTCATTTTTTATACGAAGCACTCAGAAATGATAAGAAGGTTTTTCCTTAATACTTGCATCTATCTATACTTACCACAGATGGAAAGACTTTGACTGAAAAATATAATTTGTCTTTATTGATAAATCTTTACAAAATATATATTCAAATAGGTCTACCGTCTTGCCTGGGTTTTTTTGTGAAAGAAGTAACAGATGCAGTGTATACAACGCACATTGTTACTTTTCAATAAAAACTAATGTATTATACGTTAATGGTTAAGTCTGCAATAGTTTTAACTCGGAAACTCCAATGGCTTCACTGGAGCTAAGCTGAGATACGGGATTCAGAAGAGCTGAGTTCTGATATGTATTTTCAAGTTAATGATCCCTTGTTTTAGGTCCCATGAGTTGCATATTTCTCTTGGGCTTGAGGAATACTCAGTCTGTTAGGTTGTTGTTTTTTTTCTTTTTAGTTTTCACTTATGACTCCTGATACATAATTAAAATGGTAACATAGCCACGGTAAGATGACAGTAATAAGCCTTTAGAACAACAGAAGCGTTGCATGATACTAAAACATTCACAAATCAGAGACCAGATACCAAAAACAAATTACTAGAATGTACCTAATTGTTTTTACTAATGGTTTTCCGAGCTGAATTTAATTAAAACAATGAAGGCTTCAGCACATGGAAAGAAAAGTAAATAAACACCATAAAATGGTAAGGCCAAAAGACAATTATTCATTATGACGTCTCACCAACCCTCAAGATCAAAAACATGACCACAAAAGTGAACATCCTCAAGAAATTCAGCTAGTGTTCAGCTTGACTAAGTGGAGGTTTCTTCCAATTCCTCCTGCTACCTGACCGTCTACACAGCTGGGGTTTGCTACTCCCTGGGGACTTTTGAAAGATCACCACTCACTTTGTTTTGAGCCTGGTGTTCTCTTTCTGATGGGTTAACTATTTCAAAGCATTCTTTCACTGTCCTACCTGGGAAATGCTGCATCAAAACTATCTTTTTTTTCAACTGAAAATACAGTTTCTACATCACTAACTTGTTTGAAAGTTTATTTTTTTTCACACTGAAGTGTTTCATGCTACCATCAGAAAAACAGAAATATGAGTTTCAGGTTGTTTTGACCTTAACTTTGTTGTTTCTGTGAACTAAATTTCTTTGATCTGACCTGAATTATTTTTTTAATGGAATTTAATATTGAATTACATTTCTCTGTTTGATGCTGTATTTTTAGACCACCAAAATTATTTGAAACTACCATATGAGAAAAATGCTGACAGTAAAAATAAATAAATAAAAAAAAATTTGAAACTGAAAATACAGTTATCTTGGAAGAACTGAAGAATTAGTTCTTTTCACCCTAAAAACAACTTAGACATTGGTCAGCATATTTTGCATTTCTGAATAGTATTTGCTAATTGAGTTCTTGAAAAGTTTTGATGAACACAAAGTATATGGAAGCTATTTCTTGTTTACCTGTTTCTTTTTAAGATTTTTGTGTTACATTTTTGTTTTAAACGTCTCATTTTCTTATCCTTCTGCAGTCATCATCACAAAGTTTACAGCTCGTGACAGCATCCATTTCATGATGTAGGCATTTGTTAAAATCCTTCAAGATTGATTATCACCTGTTTTACTGATGAGTTTCCTTGCCAGTTTTAATATGCCTGTTCATTCCTCCAAGGTAACTGCATGTCATTTGGCACATTACTTTAGACTGAATTGGTAATGACTTTAATCTGTTAATAATTTGATAATGCAGCCCTCAAAATTATATTCCAGCTGCTTGCACTTTGCTGATTGGCCACGTCATTTAGCAGGAGGAATTAATTGTGAAAGACTTGCAATTTTATATAGGTAAATGTTACTAAACCTGTTTGTTATCATGGAGCAAGTCTAGAGGAGCTCCCCTGAAGTTAAACCAGATTTATACTGTGAAACTGAGAAGACTGATATCTGCATGTGTAAAAAATGAATTAAATACCATATATAGTTTTCAGCCACACTGATGGCTGTCAGATACTCTATTTAAATTAAAAACAAAAAGAAAATCAGCATAAAGGGTAAGCATAACTATTCTTTGTTTGTTTCAAACACTTATTTTTGACTACACAACAAATGCTTTTTTGCATTGACTTTGTATTGCTGGCAGTTTCTAATCAAGTGGTAATTGTTTCCAAAACTAGTAGGTTTAGTGAAACATCTTGATTTACAGAGTAGTCTCAGTTTGTATGAAGACCTCACTTTTATTGCAAATACAGAAAACCAGTGTCTTTTACTGATTTAATTAATGTGTGTATTCTATACTCTGAAGACAATCTATAGGCTCTCGTCTTTGTATTGACCTAGCGAAAGCACGTCTAACTGGGACTTGGGGGGAATATCAAGCAAAAATAAGACAATATGCAAAGTATGCAATGTGATAGGAAATAAGGTGTGTTGTATCCTTTACAACGAGCAAAACACCTCTACGTCCTCTGTGCCCTACGTTGTATCTCTGGCCTATGCAGCACACATGGCTAAGCAGCGTTTTGCAACCTGTAACGAGTTATCACAACGTGATAACCTGCTTGCATGTAACCACAGGGGAATGGCAAGCCCAGTTGTATTTGCATTAGAAAGAATGGAAGGAAATTTAGACTTCCTTAAGGTCAACAACTTTAAGTAAACAAAGAGATACTACTAGTCACAGTTCATTCAGTGACCGCATGCAAAACAATCACATTTTAAACAGTCAGATTTCATAGTTCCAAATCACATAGGTTAAAAATGTGTTTGAGTCCAAAAGCTTTAAGAATGAAAAATATGAACAACAAGCCAGATTCTTGGCTGACATTAAATCAGCAGGACTCCACATCAGTGGAATACCTGGCTCCAGATATATTTTTTTGGCAGTGAAATACACACACACATAGCTTGGACTAACAATGAAGAGTTTAGATTAAACAGAGGTTTGAAGTGCTGACTCAACATATGGCCCCATTAACTGAATTATAGTGAATTATTTTTAAAGCATAAATTAGAAGTGACTGACACTTATACGTGTAACTGCACATATCGATCATCATCAGAATGAGAAAGACA
Organism: Chionis minor; assembly: GCA_013398295.1. NCBI lineage: Eukaryota > Metazoa > Chordata > Aves > Charadriiformes > Chionidae > Chionis > Chionis minor. Next base: position 141,624 of record VZSF01003641.1, on the reverse strand, counting down.
AGTGTATTTGGAAGACCACAAAGCACACGTATTGGTAATGTCTACCATGACATGCCTTTAAGTGACTGAGCATGAGCTCTGGGATTGAGCAGCACACATTTGATTTCAAACGTTCCATCCTACTGAACCCTAAGCAGATGGCAAGTCTTAAGATTACTTTTCCTCTCCGCTTCCATAGCAAGTTCCTGGCAGTTCTTCTTGGTGGACTTTGAAAGAAAAGTGATGGATTTATAAACATAACACAGTTTAAACTAACAAGGTGGATTTGTTTGCTTTTGGTTGTTGTTTGGTTTTTTTTTTTTTTCAGGGAGGAAAAGTTTTTGTAACACTGTTGAAGATAATGGATTCAAAAAGTGAATTCCATTGTCCAGTGTCTGTGTCAATTCTAGGACCCAGGGACTGGGGAACCTACTGTGCTTTTCCTTTGCTTCCCCTTCCATACCCAACCTCTGCTGCTGGTGATAGGACAGGGTGTTTCTACCATCAGTCAGCTTTTCTCTTTTCTTGGGTGATATATTTATTATGATTTCATTTGAAAATTAATGAAAATAGTTCACTACCAACTAGTTATGAGTTTACCATTCTCTCAGATTTCAGCATTAGGGTAATGAGATCTGCAACAGCTTTTCATTTAGAGGATTAAAGGAAATATATCTGGCTAATTTAAAGGCAGAACTTTAAGTTTAAACAGCAGGAAAAGGCCGAAGCATCTCATGCGGAACTCCTTTCTGGATCTGTATCCTTTCCTCACAAAGCCATTACAAAAATCATGAATTCTTAATAATGTTGACACTTTGTAATTTTGAGTTGTAAGTGGAGAGCTTGGATTTGCATTCTATTCCTTTACTAATACAATATTGTTCCGTGCAAAAAGGAAGTATCACCCTGTGATCTTCCTTGCACCAAATTATACAGGAAAATGCCCATCAATACCAGCTTAATTAAGATTTTACTCCTTCCTATTTCTAGCTGACCATTAAAAATTTCAAGCACCACAACTTAATGAGGATGTATCATCTTTCTGACTGTAAAACCATGATGCTTCAAGACTGCTTTAACTTTATAATTCTCTTTCCCTCTCCTTTTTCTGCATAAAACTCCTGGCTCATCCTATCTGAACACTTCTGAATTCTTCAGTGGCCCTTTGTATCTTTCTGAGAATAGTTCACAGTGTTCTCAGACTTTGAGAAATATTGTCTTACTTGTTTTATGAAAAGGAGAGTACAGCAGTGACAGAATCTCAGCATAGGAGAAAGGTGTTCAGAACTGTCTCCTGCTTTCCCCATATCAAAAAGTGAAGACAGACCTTGGAGACTGCAGGACATGTGCATAACATAAGAAGGGAGAAGGGACATTATTTATATAATAATATTATTATTAATAATAATTATTGTTATAATAGAAAAATGGAGAAAATTAAGGCTTTACTAATTAATACAAGTCAATTAAAAGACCTCCACAATCTTTGATAAGAGTTAGTAGTCCCTTTGTAGGCATCAAAACTAGACAAAGTGCTGGCACAATGTTAATTAATTATATGTTGTGCAATAGGGAGCATTTCAGAAATACCTGAGCTAGCACTAACCTGGGTTATAATTTACACAGCAGCATATTGACTCAGAAACATAGCTTCTGCTTCCCCAGCTCAGTTAAAGAATAACACTTCAGCTTACTGATGAACAAAGATTCAAACACGCAGCAGTTTTTGTCTACCTTGTGGTTACGATGGGATAAGTACACCCATATGAAATCAGTCCTTTCAAAGAGTAAACATTCTCTGATTGTTCCATAAGTACTATTAGCTCCCCAAGTAAAAAGGAAATCCTATTGTAATTTGGATTTATATAGATACTGCTCAACAAGGTCTGTTATGCCATACAGGAGTATGCATTGTGTTGACTTCTTGTTCATTAGTATTTAGCAATGTTTGTATCCAGAAAATCTAAATATACAGTTTCAAGGCTTCACTGCCATCTGTTCTCCACAAACAAAATGCAAAACATCTCAGCTCACCAAAGCAAGTTAGTGAGGCATCAGCTAGAAACCAGATTTGCAGACAGCGTCACCCCGAGAGGAGGAAGCACAGAGATTTCAAGGGCATTAAACACAGGTAAAGGTCAAAGTTTCTGGTGGGACATTCAGCTGGTGACATGTAATATAGATGCAGATCCCTATTCCCCCAGCACGTGAGTGTGTCTTCACCTACAGTGTACCTCAAAACTGAATGAAGGGAAGCCCGAAATATTCCCAGAGTGGCCCTGTTGTAGATTAGAGACAAAAAACGACAACATTCCTAAAAAAAGGGAAGGGAGGGGTGCATTTGGGACAATTTGACCGATAGAGTTTTTCTAACCTTTGGTATCTTTAGTGCCGCTGCACCACGTGCGGCATGTTCGTGGAAGACAGGGAGTCACGCTGCCAAGGAACCACATCATTGGGTACCAGAGCCACCATCTCCAGTTCCTCATCAGACTAAGTTCAGAAGGCCTTTTCTCCTGTGAATGCACAGGGAAATCGAATTCATGAGCCAGCGCTGTGTCTCATAAGCATTTTTGAAGAGTTCAGAAAAATGCGTCCAGAAAATGTCAGTGTTTTTGTTTTCTCCTATTTCTTGCTGAGCTGCTGTAAGCTGCCACATGTGACCTTTTCCTGACTTCATGCTTGGTTGACATCTGGTTACCATATGTTTGTATTGTTACGGCTTTACCCTTTTATTGTGGACTGTGTGTCCTGATAGATATCAATCTACAGTACATGCACTCTTTTATACTCAAAATGTACTTTTTTGTAATTGTCAAAAAAAGAAATAGAGCTAAAACATCTAGAAAATACTACAGACCAAATACAGTGTTAGGGTAGGAAATTAGGCAGAGAATCAATCAGTAGCAGATTGCCTACATTGTTTTTTTTTTAACTAGATAAATAGAATTAATTTCATATTTTGATTAAATACGCTAGAACTGTCATAAAAAACACTTGCTTGAATGGAGGTAGTTCAGCTAAAGACTTACTGTTTAGTCTTCGTAATGAATGGAAAAAGAGCCATTAATAAATAGGAGGTAGTCTGTAATCTGTATTGATACCTCACATGCAAGATAATTGTTACTTAGGTGAATGTTCCTACAACTTTAACTAATTTACCTGTGTAACCATTAGCAACCTGAACCTTCAGAGAGGGAGAAAGGTGAAGGTACATCTTAAAAACTCTGTGAGGGCATGTTCCTCAAGCACAGGAGGCTGAGCTGGGGTTCGGATTTTTACCATTCGTTATTTCATAACATCTCAATATTTGTTGATAGTCCAAAATACTGATGGCATGACAAGAAAGCATATTTCTAGTGTGAGCTCCACTGGAAATCATTTGAGTAAAGAAGCTCCTCATGAGGCCTAGTGTATGATCAGCAGCAATTACTTATGCAGATGTAGAGATGCTCTGGCAGTCATTCCATACTTGGAGGGCCCATTGATTTCAGCAGGAATTTTAAGTGATGGATGAGTTGAACATGAGGTACCCCAGGGAAAAATGTATCATGTAAACAATATCAAGTAGGAGATCACTCAGTTCTGCTTTGAAAAATTCAATTGTCAGTACACAATTTTCAAAGCCACGTGAGCAACAGGAGAAAATCTGTCTTGCAGAGATGCTTGTTTTTACACTGGTATTACAATGCAAAAGCTCCCATCGTTGGAAGGGGAAAGTTTGGATGCCACCTAGCTGGGGAACAAAGGGTGGGTGGGAGTGGTGACCTTGGTTACAGACAACTCTGAGTACAGCAGAGTCTCCCTCACCATGGGGGCTGTTCAAACCACAACATCAGTCTTGTTTCTGGGTTTGTCCCTCTGGCCCTATGATTAACTAAAGACTATAGTTCAGTATTTTCAGCATTCCAGGTGCATTATTGGTTTGCAAAGTTTGTGCCATCGCTCTCTGTGACAGTTCTGCCTCGCTGATCTCAAAAGCAAGCATCACCATGGCAATGTGTGAGGTAAACCACTTCATAACTTTGCAGAACTTGCTGGGGAAAAAGAGGTGGAGTGGAGGATGCTGAGGAGCGCTCAACAATTTCATCGCCCATGTGGTTCTCAGCTATCGTGTTACAGACACGACAGAGCAGGGTGAATCAAGAGTCATTTCCTACGGTGTTCCCATTTCATTATTCACCAGGTCACTCAGGCATTATAGGGAACATGGAGATCAGGAAAATACCTGAGCAAAATTCTGATCCACTATTAAAAAAGTTTTCATGCCTCTATGTGGTGTTTTATTCCTTATTACAAAACTAGAAGCAGTCACATTCTTGAAATATGTAGCAGACCAAAAAAGTTTCACTGAGACGTTCGTCCCGGAGCTCAAACATGTTTCTTACTTGTTCTTCAGAGACACTTCAGTACTCCTTTCTTGTGGATTACAGCATAAGTCTGTCCTAAATCTCCGGTAAAGTGGAATTTCTTTCCTTAAAAATAGAATACTGTATATTTTAACAAAAAGATCATTTCTTGCTGAAGCAATTGATCCAGGCTGATACAGCCTGTTCTGTGCTGAAGCAGTTAGGGCAGCCAGCTACAATCATCACATTTTCTCCAGCTGAGTTTTATCTGATTTCACTTAGCCTGTTGTTTAAGGTGGTGGAGATACTGGATGGGGCAACCTGCATGGGTGGTTCCAACCAATGAAGTAATATTAGGTGCGTGTCAGAGAAGATATTAATGCTCCTGTTTTTGTAAGCAGAGAACAGAACTCTCCCCTAAGAGGTCAGCACTACAAAGAAGATGCTAGTCCTCAAACTTAGTCTTTTGTCTAAACTTTTTAAGACAGAAGTAAAGAGGCCAATATAAGTGAGTACAATATGAGTACAATAAAAGTACTCATCCACAAGAATTAAGACCTGTATGTCATCACTGATATCATCAAGGTTTGCTTCCTTTAATCAGTATATATTCTTTAATTTCCCCTTTCTACTTACTCTCTTCCCATGAGCTCTCACCTTCTGATATACCTTTCCTCACTTTCACGCCTTCCGTAATGCATGAAATACACAGAACAGCCTTTGCACCATCCATTGCCCTGCTAAGAAGTTATGCACTTTTTAAAAATAACTCTTTGTTTGCATTGCCCAGGAACTGTGCATCTGTTGGAACAATAGTGAAACCACTGCTCAAGAGCCTGTCTGTGCATTATATTGTGCACGTCAAATAAAACCTCAAATAAATCTCAGCATTTCAGAGAAATGAAAACAGAAAAAATAAATCGGAGCCTGTTCTATAGCTGTGTAATCAAATTTCTTTTTAAAATAGACATGTAGCAGACAGCATACATCTGTATCCTGTTTTGACAGGCAGTCAGGACGCATATATGACAACAGTCTGCAGAGCATGTCCTGCACTGTGGGCACAAGTGATCTCAGGTTCTGACTTGTGTTTTAATACCCAAACTATTTTTCTTTTCCCTTTATACTTCTCCCATGTCTACCGGTTGTATGAAGTGTATGTATGACTTTAAAGAATCTATCAAAATACAGCAAGTGACTATAAGGAATAATGGAAAAGTTTTATGTATTGGGAGATAAAATGACATAGGGGATGTTTAGGGAAGATGCACACACTTATGATCAGACTATTAAATATTTGGTTAATAAGGAGACCTCAGCAAAAGCTGTTGTTCAGCAACAGTTACTTTTAAAAGAAAAAAGACCACAGTTTCAGAGCAACAAAATTGTCAATATGTCTGTACTAGTTTTGATGAACAGGATTTTTGGGAAGAGAAAGAAAAAGGATGAACCATGGAGGAAGAGGAGGGGAATAAACAGAAAAGTTCCAGTATTTTCCAAACTAGTGCTACAACTTTTTGCTGTACATTATCAATTTAATTTACAAAATCAGCAGCATTTTTAAAATAATGCAAAAAAGAAGAAAGAAGGAGAGAAAGAGAGAAGAAAGAAAGAAAGAAAAAGCCAAACAGTTGGAAGAGGTAATTGTGATTGATATGAAAGGAATTCCCTCCTCCTCCTTTCCACATTAAAATTGTAAAGTAAGAAAATGTAGCTGATATAACCAAAGTATTTGTAAATCTATTTTTAGAAACTAGAGGCAGACTTTTAATGTACTGCTCTTATCTTTCAAACATTACTAAGTCATGATTGTTGCAGAGGGATTTGCTTGTTCATACATTTCTGGCATTCATTGGCCCCTCCGGAGAAGGACTGCGCTGTGCTTCGGAATAAAGTTCTGCTCTCCCTGCTGAATTCCTGTCAACAACGACTGAACTTTAAGCATGGCTCCTGCACTCCAATTACTTAATAAATCTGGCATCTACTGTCCTGGCAGTGTGATCACTTGCCTTAAGTATTGCATCCTGTAGGAGAAAAAAATAGTGGCACAAATACACAGGAGAAAACAGGGAACCAGACAGCGGCTTGAGTGACATCGAATGAAACCCAAGTCAGCTTGTATCTGCAGGAGATCTGGCCTAAAAGCAGTGCTTGTTTACAAAATCAGGTGCTCTTATCATAACAAAATGCAACAAAAGCAAAAGCCTCAGTTTAAAGGTATGATGAACTGAAAACAGTGGTACTGATTGAGAGGTTTGCTGAAAATGGAAAAGCAAAGCTTCCTCTTGTGATTAATAATTAGCGTGTAACGGGTTTCCTTGCTGTGCCTTTAACAAAACAGATTGTGACACACGACAGTTGCTTTGCTCGCAAATCTTAACAACTGGTGCATCTCCTCTGCTCTTACGGCAGGAAGGATGCGCTGTTCTTTCCCCCATTATTTCTGTGTCCCTTTTGCTGCCCCAGCAGAATAAAAAACATGTCACCACCAAGCAGCAGTAATATCTACTTCACCAAATGAAGTCCAAGAAAGGCTATATATAAAAATTCCTTTTATTCTGGGGCTGGATTGAGCTGTTGGGGTCAACTCTTTGTCTGAAAAGGATCACTTTGGGATTAGCTGAAAGAAGTTCAGATTCTGTCTTTGCCGGATGCAGAAGCCAAGCAGAGATGTAACGGTCAGGCTTATTTCCTATTATCCCCCTGTCTGGTCAAACAAGGACTGGGACAATTTTGCCTAACACAGTCAGGGGTGCATTTGAAATTCCCATTTAGAGAGATTTCAGACTAAATCCATTATACTTCTATGAGTCTCATGCTCTTAAATTAGTAAGGATTAAAAAAGAAAGCAGCTTGCTACCATATCCCAATTTAAACTCTGAAGCACCATAATTTTTCTTTCAGGATCTCTGCAAGTGAAGCATTTTCCTTTCTTTTATTGAATTCCGCAGTTCACAATAACAGAGTAAAAGTTTTCTCTAACCTGAACTAATGAACCATAAATCATTTAAAGCATGCAAACGCAGTTCAGAGAAAAGGAAAAATCAATTGTAACTCATTGAGTTTCCAAAGTAGATTTTTTCTGCATGATGTTCTTCAGCTCTCCTATCCACAAAATATGCTCATTTTCAAGAATTAAACAAAAGAAAGGGGCAAAAAAAGATATAATTTTCTTTCATCATATAAAATGTTAAGTAGCAGTCAGGAAAGAGACCTAGAAAATGGATGAAAAATATTGTCATTATTTCCATTTGAAAATTTTTCATACATATTTTCTCTCACAAAAATATTTTCTCTTCTAACTTCCCCAAAGGCACTAATTAATATGGCTCCATTAAGCTTATTAAAAAATCTTGGTAATATTATAAAATGTAATTAAAACCATCAAGACACCTGATAGGAAAATTATGACAAATTATGTTAATTTTGTTCTACTGTTCCTCTCCTCTACTGCAGGACGAGTGCTGAAAAAACCCATGTTGGCAATAGGAAACCTAACATTAAATTTTCAAAAAAAAGTCAATTCCAATAAAACATTTCCTTCTCAGATTATGATTCACCCTCCAGCAATATTTTCTATTTCTTTAATTTGCAGCACACATCTAATTATAAATATTAAGACTGGATATCCATGCTCCTGTGGAAAGCTGAGCAGTGGCCACAGGCTCATTTCACGCTCAGGTATACACGCTTTTTGTCTGTTTTAGTCTCTCCTGATTTTGAAACTTCTTCCTATACAAGAAGCTTGAATTTCCTCATATTGGCAAATGTTTGCCTCTCACCCCCTCTCCTTTTTTGAGCCGACAAACTCTTGTAACGTATATTTAACAAATGCTCATTTAAACAAGCCCTATCCAGTGTTTAGCCTTAAATTTTGGGACCTTGGTAAAGGGTAAATAAAAGGGGGTTGACTTTCATAAGAGAGGTTACCCTCAGAGACTTGGAGCTCCTTAAAGTAAAATCCAGAGCCACATACCTGAAGCTGATAATCGCTCTTTAAATTCTGGAATGTAACCAGTAGCTTACAATACAGAATAACTAAAAACCTTTGGCAAGAAATTACATTTGTTTTGGTTCGATGTCATTAACAGCCAAATGAGCAGTCGCTATGTAAAAATAATGGATATATAAAAATAATGGTTCTCACTTACATAGTGTTATGATAACACGCAGTTTGCAGAACTGGGTCGGTTTTGTTCTTACTAGAGAAAAAGTCAGTGTTTTGTTTATGAGGTTACTGCACCTTACTGCTTCTGTTACTCGAGAGAGAGCATCTGAAGACCAATCCCAAACTCTTCAACTAGTCAGACTGAGGACCTTCAAGCCACATCTGGCATCCCAACACAAATTGAAGAAGGTAACTACACTTTCAGTTTAAATTGAACTATTTTCCCACATATGTAATTATGTAAACCATATTACCTTGCTCAAGGCTTACTGTAGTATATAAACATCTAGTTTATATACATGATGTTTCCTTCGGCGTAACAGTCATTCATGAGGAAATTGTATCCAATAAAACAAGCACTCTAAAAAAAGGAAACCTTCAGGGACTAATGCTTAATGGACCATGTGAAAAGAGGAGTATACCCAAATTGATAGGGAAGATTCTGCTTAATTTATGAGTAATTAGTTAATAAACACAAAGATGTATATATCTCACAGACATTTGCATGTAAACAAGGTCATCTCAAGTGTATGCATTTCTCAGTTTGTATTGATTATGATAAGTTTAAGCTACATTTAAAGAAAAATCAAGAATCCTTTTCTAGTCATGGACAACTTGTAGACCGTAAAAACTAAAGAGAAACTGCAGATTTAGTCCTACGCAAGTGTGTTGTGTCTAAAACCGTTGCATTAAATCCAGGAGCAAACGACGGTGTAACCATACCTGATGCTGCAGTGACCAGACTCCTTTCTGTTTTAAATAAACTTTTCCGTAGTGGAATACAAGCAGTAAGAAGCTGACTTTGCTCTGAAAATATGCTGGTTATAGCGATAAGACATCTTCCACACCAAATGACACAACACTCATCTTTATAGCTTCAGAGGTCAGCGAGAGATAAGGCAGACTTTAGAAAGAGATGCTGCTGCTTTACAAAGCAGTGATAACAATACATTCATAACGAGGCGTATTGTGACCATAAATTTTCTGACTGGACGGTAGGAGATAACAAAGAAATCATCTTTTAGGTAGTTTCAACTACTCTGTGCTCTCCCGTTATTCATTCTGCACAAAACAGCCTTGTAACATAATCTCCTGGACATACAAGTACCAACATTTTATGACCATTTATGTCAACATGCTGTAATATCACAGCTAGTACCATTTTTGAACTCGGCTCAGAAAATTATTTTTTCAGAGCTTCCTCTTCCACAGCAAGCTGAACAAACTCAGCTCTGGAATGAGATCTGTTTACGGAGGAGCTTTGCTCAAGTGGGAGAAGCCTAATGAGTATAAGCAAACCTCAGCAAATGCGAACTTTGAGTAGGTGAAATATGGCAATATGATGCAAATATTCAAATTTTAGGCTCACAATGTTACCGCAGAGGAGGCTGATGTATCAATCAGTTTGCGGTGGCCTCTCTGTCTTTTGCACAACAGCGCAGGGATACAAATAAATTTCAGTCTCCTTTCGGTATCCTGACTGCCCCTGGTCTTCCTCTGTGGCTGCTGTACTGCTCCAATCCATTATCCCAGCTTCATTCTACCTGGGTCTGCCCAGGAAGTTCAGCAGCATCAAGCAGTTAACGGTGCCTGCAAGGTGCTTGTATGGGTTTATTTATTGAGACGCATTTTTCTGTTTCAGCATTAGATCCAGATCATTTAACCAACAAAAAATGCAACAGCCACCAGATGTTATGTTGTGCTAGTAACTAATTATCAAAGAACATGACAAACATGTAATTTCTGAGGGTATCCGAAAAGGTTTAAGGAGTGGGATAAGCATGGAGTGAGATTAAGAACTCATGGAATTCAGAAGAAATAATTGTTTTGCTTTTTGGAAGAATGTTCTAACCTATTCCTAAAGGCAGAACTTCAAATGACTGCTGAGGCTGGAAGGCACTCCTGGAGACCACCTAGTCCAAACCTGCTGCTCAGAGCAGGGTCAGCTGGAGCAGGATGCTCAGGACTGTGCCCAGTCAGGTTTTGAGTTTCTCCAAAGGTGATAACTACAATCTCTTTGGACAACCTGTGCCAGTGTTTAATCACCGTCATGGCAAAGGAGTTTTTCTTATGTTTACATGTTAATTGTTGTCCATTGCCTCTTGTTCATGGGCACCACTGAGAAGAGTTTGACTCTGTCTTCTTTGCTCTTCCCATCATGTATTGATACACATTGATAAGATCCCTCTGAACTGTTTCTTCTTCAGGCTGAACAGTCCCTGCTCTCTCAATCTCTCCTTGTATGTCAGACGCTCCAAGCTCTCAATTACTGTCATGGCTGGACTTGCTCCAGTATGTCCATGTTTCTCTTGTACTGGGGAGTCCAAAACTAGGCACAGCACTCCAGACGTGTCTCACCAGTGCTGAGTAGGGGGGAAGGATCCCCTCCCTCCACCTGCTGGTAGCAGTGTACCTAATGCAGCATAGAATGCCACTGCCTTCTTTGCTGTAAGGGTGCATTGATTGCTCATGGTCAACTTGCTATCCACCAGGATTGCCAGGTTCTTCTCTGCAAAGCTGCTTTCCCATCTATCAGCTCCCAGCCTGTATTCCTCCCCAAGTGGAGAACTCGACTTTTCCAATGTCAAAGCTAGTTTAAAAAGGTCCTATCACCTTTATCTTACCTTCAGCGTACCAATCTCCCTATAACAACAAGCGAGGAGTTGACCCACACACATTTCACTTGGTAGTGACACTAAGTCAAGTTCTGGAAAGGTACACTGTTCTCAGCAGGATTGTAAAAGGAAGCCAGCAGCTGCTTTGCATCCTCCACTTTTAAAATAAAATTGAGAAAGTATCTAAAAAAGAAACATTTCTTTTAGAAAAGAAAGTTTTTTGCTGTTTCTTGCATCCTCTAAACTAAAATGAAATTTGAAGTTCATATAATGCAGTCTAAGTGAAGAGTCTAGAGATTTAAGAAACAGGGAAACAAGACAGAAATAAGATCAGTGTTTGCTGCATCCATGACCTCAACAGAGACGGTTAGTATTCATTATCCCTGAAAATCAGCCATACATTTCCTTCTGTGACATTCACCAACATATCGCTAGTGTATTGACTCATTCTCATTCAGCATTACATTGTGCACAATCAGGAGATTTTTAAGTGTCGGGACAGTGAAGTTCCAGGCCCTCCAATTCAATGAACTGCTGCCATATTCCCAGACGTACATACTCTTGTGAGTTCTCCTGATTATTTATTCACTTGGATTTGATGCTGAAACACAAAGCTTTCAGGTGAGACTGCTCTTGATACGCAAAAGAGTCCTTGGTGCAGCAGGGGGACACCTTCCTTCCACAGCAGCACTGACTAGCGTTAGGACCTCCCCTCCCAGACAGGCAGAGCAGTTGCAAGAAATTTCTCCAGCATTAAGGTTTGCCACTACCTTCACTTCATACTGTGATACTGGATATTAGACATTCTCCTTCATCTAGTAAGAAATTCTTCTCCTGCCACTGATTCTTCAGTTGATGAAATAAATGGTGGTAGATCCACAGGGAAGTGTGATTTACAAAATGTGCTTTAGGACTGGTAATAACTTCCAGAGTGACTATTTTGTGCTATATTCAGACTCAGGCAACCTGTACTACATCATTTATGTAAAGATCATGCTTTTAGATTTTCTAAAAAAATGTGAAGATAAGGAGAGGTTTTGCTCTTTCTTTTGTTTTCCTTTTTTTTTTTTTTTAATGTAAGTTTGAGTGGTGACAGTCGCATGATGTCAAAACACTAAGTAGTGGTTGTGTGCTCCAATTCAAAAAGGCAATTAATCTTTCTCCCTGTTTTTCTTCCTAGAAATTTTTCCATGAATTTGCCAAGCCTCTCCATTCTGAACACCAGGCTTTGAGCTCTCCTTTTTGAATGTTTATCTTCCTCATTGTTAGACCTTGAACACACACACACACACACACAGACACACACACACACAGACACACACACCCCCCTAAATATAAAACGTGCTTAGCTCTATTCTTAGTAAGGAACTGATATTGAAATATGTGTTTTAAGCAAAGTAAGTAAAGATAAATCCAGTGAAAAATTCTTGGCAGTTAGCAGCCAATATTTAACAGCTTTGGTGTCACATATTGCTGAGAAGTAACCATTTCCTGGGGTTTTCAGCAGGCATTGAAGATAATCTGAATTCCTCCCAGGAGATGCTCAGAAACATCATGAGACTCCTTAATAATGAGAATTAGATGGGACACTGCTTGTGAGATCATACTTACTGTAACCGTATCAGACATTTAGAGATACAGGGTACAACCCATGCACCCACTATTAGCAGGTTATTGAAACTGCCATTATTCTTGTGCTGTCGATCTCATTCTACTGAGATTATTACAGTTTATTGCAGAACACACCGTTTAACCTGAAAAACGTTCTAAAGGGCCTAAAAAAAGAGTAAGTCCTGTCAAGATTTGGATAGTTGTTGGCAAAAAAAAAAAAAAAAAAAAAGATATTTGCACTTTATATATCGTATAATACAATCTACAGATGAACCCAGATGCTCTGCCACGCTCTAAAGGTTTGCAGAATTATGCCATGGTCCTGTTTTTCTAAACTCACACACTGCCAATCTCAAGGATCTCTGTCATTCACTGCCATTATTGTCCAAATCTTGCAGCTGCTAAGTGAAATAGAGGAGCCAGAGAAGAACATATGGTCTTTGTCTTTTTCTATACTTTTACTTTTATATAACCCAGGTCACAGCTCAAGCATAGGTTAAGGAAAAATTCAGCTTTTCCTTCTTTGCCTTACAACAACTCCAGCAGCGATATTACATAGCAATTCTGATTATTTCGCAAATGCATAGGAGCTAATTTCAAAGTTGATCCTTCAGGCTTAATGTGCCTGGAGTTCTCTCTGGGCGAATCATTTATTCTTTATAAGGTTTCCTGTTTATTGCCTGACAAAGAACCTAGTCTTGCTGATGCAGCTGATAATTTATAGCAGCTAGAATACCTTGGCAGAAGCTTTTCTCACCTTTATTCCCCACAATGGAGACTCACTCACTGATGGGTTACTATATAAACACTAAACCGAAGGCAATACAGAAATGTTAACTTCACTTCTATCCTCTCCCTCTGCTTCTGCAGTGTCATAGTCACTCCCCTCTTCACCAGCACTTAACATTTTTACAGTGCTCTACATCTCCACAAAGGTGCATAAATGTTAAATAAATCATACTGCAACCTCTGTGAGACAGGAGTACATTTCAGAGATGGCCAGAAATTTTTTAGGTGACATTTTCCAGGAAAAGTCATATCTACTAAAAATTAAGACTACTGTTAATTTTCTAAGAAAAGTGTAGCCAAAATACACTTTTAAAAATCCCCAATTTCCCATATTTACTTCATCTTTTAAAATAACAGCTTTATTTTTGTTTTAAATAATTTCTGGTTAAAAGATTCAAATATCTTTTAGGTGCTGTATGCTCAAAAAAATTAGGGAAAACAAACCAAAAAAAAAGATAAAAGATTAAAAAACTACTTCACTACTGTTAAAAAACAATTTGAATTTTCCAGGTCTGACAATTTTCTCTTCACCTACAGCATGGAAATATTAAAAAAAAGTTTTTTAACTTTGGTTTGGTTTGGAAATAATTTTAAAAGATCAAAAATCCTTGTCATAAGGGAAACATTTCCCATAAAATACTCATGTATTACATCACTCTACAGATAGGTAACTAACAGACATAAATGATATGATTCTACAATGTCACACGCAAATTTGGTGGCATACCCTCCAGTAAAGCTCAAGGTTAAAAACTGTTGAAGGTTATGGCTTGAATCTATACTGCAGAATCTGAGTGATTTAACAGGACTCTGAATTAAAACCACTTGTGAATGCAAAGATCGCAGTTTTGCTTTTCCAAATAAAGGTTTCAAATCAGGGCTTTGTTATCTCCCTTGCTTTCAAGAAAGGAAACTGCCTTGGACTCTCCTCTATTCTAAGGTATTTGAGGAAATAAAAGGAGAAAAAAGAAAGAAAACGGGTGGCTGTACGGCAGGCTGCCGTACTTAAAATGCACACAGCACAAAACCCGTTACTGCAGAACAGCTAACACGGAGCAGCTTGGGAAATCACACAGAAGACTTCTCCTGAATATCTCCATTCGCAATTGCTTTAGGAAGGTTAATCAGGTATTATGGGATGTACCAAAATAAGTCAATTTCACAGTCATACAAAAATGGAGACAGTGACAAATGTAGTTTAAATAAAGTGGTGCATTAAATCAACTTGCTCAATGAGAAGACTGCACTGGATAGTTTAAAGCTGAGATTTTGCCAGAGAGAAACTTTTGTATATTCATTTTTATATACACCTGGAATGACTGAGGTTTCTGTATTTTGTTATTCTCTGCTATTTTAAGTCATGCACGATTCACTACAGAATTAAGTTACACAGTATATTATAAATAATAAATATATAAAATAACAAGCATATTGTGCTAAATGACCACTCTCTAAACTCTCTTAAAGTGAAAGTGTTTCTATGTTTTCATTTAACTATGTTGTAAATTCTTTTCCTATAACTACCCACTGGAGTCATATTTCCTACCGGCATTTATAAAGTAAAAGGAATGCATACCAGCTCAAATTGAGATGAATGATACTTATGACACTATCTGTACACAATATATTATTTGCAACGTAAAAGTAATCAAACTAATGCTGCTGCAAAGGAGGTAACATTCGGCTAGACCATTGGGACCTCGGGAAGACAAAGGCAAGACTGCATATATACTTTAAAGGTGAGCAAGTATGTTAAGATCATGCCAAGAGGTGGTGTTGGCATGAAAGAGGTTGTTTACCATATCAGACAGAGCTTCCTGTTGGAGGTGGGGACACGTAAGGATGGAAACAATGATCATAGTGCAAATTCTGCCCTTCAGTTCCCCTTTAGGACCCACATGATGACACGAGGCATTCCGCTGGCACTTTTGATGCACCCACCAAATCACATCCAGGTGTTGGTATTTACAAATATTGAGACCATTGATTTAAATGTTAAGAAGACAAGGGTAAATTCTCAGACCAAAACCCACCATTATGCATAAAACTTCCATTGATTTCAGTACTTAAATAACTTCAGGTGATTAAAACCTTATTTAAAACTGGGATGCTAATTTATTCCTTGGCATGAAGTCTCATACAAAATAAAATACTGAGGATTACCCAAGATGAAGAATAGATCGCATTGATTTAAAAGTTTAAAGGGACATACAGTTTTTAAGTCTTAAAGCAAATACTCAAAATTAATAAGTATCGGTAGAATTAGCTCCATTTCCCCTCAAAGACTGTATCAGCTTCATGTCACCTTACCGCTGCCTTGAGAAGATAAAGGCGTTGATATGTGAGAAGCACACGGGTACTTTAATGAAGCACAGCACTGAAAAAGCCACAAGGAAATAAAAAAGTCTGAATATACAAAGAGAATTAGAAGATCAGTAAATAAGTCATGGTGATATGCATTGAATAATGAGAATAAAAGGAAACACTGAATAGCTACTCATTTAGTGAGACACATTCATCCGGTGCACTGAATGAGGTGGGAGCCCCATGGAGAAAGCAGTATGCGATCAGATAATTAAAGACTGTATCATAATGCATGCACACAAGGGAGCCAAATTAAACTTGCACAGAGCTACCAATGTAGCGTTTCTTAACTTTTCCGCATTTGACTTGCTAACCTTAACACTCTTTTAACACAGCAATTTTTGTTTTGGTTCTTTTTATGTAGTCATTGGTATACATTAACTGTGAAAAACTTATTTTGTTCTTAATGATCCGACATTCATGTAGTCTAGTTATCACTTTCCAAACACTGTGGAAATCTGGTTAGGTAATGCAGACAATCGGCTATAGACTTGGTAAAAAGAAATTGCAGGCCTCATCTTAAAACTGTGAAAACATACATTAAAGCACTGACTTAGATAAAACCAGATACGTGCATGCACAAAAATGGGATAACAACTTTTCCAACAAGTTCTTACTTAGCTTGATATTCTAAGGGAATACAACTTCTATGATTACGATCTCTGCTCATTTACCTGTCTATTTGTTCATAAATCTTTCTCCTTTCAAATAGTTCTGAATCTCTTTGTTAATTATAGACCAAATATGGAAAAACAAAGGTGTCACAGATAATAAATTTTTACAGATTTCATGAAAATTGATGGCTGACTAAAGACGAGATCATCAAGGAACTGGAGCACCTCTCAATGAGGAAAGTCTGAGAGACCTAGTTCTGTTTAGCCTGGAGAAGAGAAGACTGAGGGGGGATTCTCATCAATGTTTATCAATATCTCAAGGGTGGGTCCAAGAGGTTGGGCCAGACTCTCTTCAGTGGTGGCCAGCAACAGGAAAAGGCGCAAAGGGCACAAACTGGAACATGGGAAATTCCATCTCAACATGAGGAAAAACTTCTTTACTTTGAGGGTGGCAGAGCACTGAAATAGGCTGCCCAGAGAAGTGGTGGAGTCTCCTTCACTGGAGACATTCAAAACCTGCCTGGATGTGTTCCTGTGCAACCTGATTTAGGTGAACCTGCTTTGGCAGGGGGGTTGGACTAGACGATCTCCGAAGATCCTTCTGACACCTACCATTCTATGATTCTGTGTGATTCTGTGGAGATTAATGACCTGAATAAATTTCACCCAAAGTAAAGGCAAGCAGAACTTGGCCATCATGCACTCTGGTTTTGTCATAAATTATGGGAATCTGTATTGTGATATGCAAACAGGAATTCAACAATAAATAAGAAGTTATAGAATTTTTCTTAGTAAGACTTCTGTGTCCCTCACTGTTACCTCATTTCTTCATGGATTCATTCAAAACCTGAAAAAATGAGATGGCTGGGCATGGTCTACCCACAGAGTCATGCTCACCAAGTGCTGCAAGGCACGCAAAGGACACTGATAGGAAAGGCAACCTTACAACTGTGTTTGTCCTTTGCCTACATACTTGGAATAAAAATCCTGCACAGATAAGTTATGATGTTATGGGGGATTATATTCATGACTAGCAAACCATGGAAAAGTCTTTAGTCTTTGTTTGGGCTGAGATCATGACTACAGTCCACAGACTGGAAAACTTGGATGCAGAGTCCAAGGAGTAGATTTCACCTTCTCATGACATTTCAACACATCCATGTTTGGCATTTATTTTTCTGCATGTTTTCTAAGATATTTCCATCCTTTTTTCCTTCCATTTCCTCCTGCATTTACTACCTTTTTTGTAACCCCTCCCTACTCCTCCCCACAGACAAGACAGTTTTTCATATTTACTGCCTGGGCTTACCTACAACCTCTGAGCTAGTAAGCTGATTCACATCTTCAAGTTTCACCTTGGAGGGCTCTGTTTCTCTCTTAAATTTAAACTAGCTTCCCACTGAAAAGAGTTCTTTAATATCTCATACAAAGGAAGATTGCACTTTAGAAACAGCTTGGTACTGTGCTGTGCATACAGATAGAAGTTATGATTACAAGTAACAGAAGAAGCAGCTAGACTAACCTCAATTCATTGACATATTTTTAAAGATGTAGTGTTTTTAAAATAAAATCTAACACAGCTTCTGTGTAAATGAGACTTATGCAGTTTTGTTATGTGGTCCAGTTCTGGATCACCCTCAGCTAAATTTGACAGGGTTTGAAGTCTAAAAGATACTATATCCTTACAAGTTTTAGGCAAAGCAAAGCTGAGCAGACAAGAGAGGTTCAAATTAACATCCTGAGATAAAGCCACACCATGGGGTTGGTGAGTGCAGGCTGAGACACCTTGTGCACCCCAGCCAGCCAGTGGACCTTCCTTTCTGCAAGTGGTGGCAAAGAAGTACAGATAAGTAAGGGGTATCGATATCTATATCTATAGATACAGAACTTGGTGAGAGTTCACAGGGAGCCTTGGGACACTACAGAAGAAGAAAGAAAGATGGAATAGGTTCTAGCATCCATAAAAGACTATCATGGAAATCTCTTAATAGAAGAGTTCATGGAAAGAAGTTTAATTTCCACTGGAGATGAAAAACAAGATGAGAGATAGGGAACAGTTATTAGGAATAAATATTCAGTCTCAGTATAGCAAAAGTTAACAGTGAAATGATCAAGGGCTGGTAATGCATCCCTTACTCTTTCATATAAACCTTAATAATTTGGATAAAAGGGATAAAATAAGAGAGCAAAATTTGCAGATGTCTTCTGCTTACCTCCCTTTACCCAATGACCTTGGATCAAGATCTGTAGAAGAAAAAGTTTAATTTATTCAGAATTTCTCTTCCTCTACTGAATTTCAGGACTGAAGCTTAGTATTATTTTTAACAGATAATACAAGGATGGTGAATATCTGAAAGGACAAATAACAAAAAAGTCTGCAGAGCACAGCAGCCTGAACTGCTTTTTCAAATTCATAAGCCATCATCTTATAGCACTCCATATAGAAAGCCTGTATAGTTTGTCAGTACAAAATACTGAGTTAAATCAATGGAATATTTCATTTGGAAAAACAGTATCATAAGTTTAGTCTTCAGACACTGTTATTTAGTTGTGGGGTTTTTTGACAGAAGATATTAGCAACCCTATTGAGGAATCGACCCCTCAGATGGGCTCTGCTGCAATTAAAATTGTAGACTACAGGAATCACTGTTTTTTTCTGTTGAGGAAGTTCTATTTTACCTATAAAAAAGTAACTATCCCCTACGGTGTAAGGTAAAATATACTGTGAATCCGAACCATAGGTATAAGGAGTCAGAAACAGACATCTACCTGTGAAGTTTCTGACAGTTTTTAAAAGATGGCAGTCAAGCTCTTTTTGGTCTATATGTGAGTTTTATAAGTAAAAATATCTAATCAGGTAATATTAAGAAATTCATTAAAATGGAAAAAATATTTCCTAGAAGGAAATCTTGTGCCAGTTAACTAAGTCAGAATTTTAATGTTTCAGTGAATTATAGAAATATATACACAATTTAAGGATTAACAGCTTGCTAGTTATTAGGACTTCTTAAAAGATAGAAGAATCCTTGTTAATGGCTTCTGGAACCATGTTCTCTGACAACCAAAGGCAGACCAAATATTTTAAGACTCACGTTATCTCCGTCTTAAATATGATATTTCTTATAGCCTTGCATATTTTTACATGCTTATATTATTTTGAATGTAATTTTTTATTTAAAATTTTATGCAGACATACCCATATTTGTGTATATAGCTTGTAACTCATCAGATTCACCCATAAATTTACCTAAGTTTAGTGACATGCCTGAGTGAGCATGTCCCTAGATATCTCATTGCACCGAGTCCCTCCCCCTCATCCCACTCCATAAGTTCCTCTCCAGACCATAACTGCTACTCACTTGGGTGGAACCCAATCAAACTTTTCCAGGATAAAACATACAGAATGAAGAGCACATTGAAAAGCCAAACAATGCTTTAATCCTTGTAACTCCAACCACCAACAAAATACCACAATAATTTCATGGTCTAAAAAAAAAAAAAAAAAGCAGAAACTCTTCAGGAACCTGATAGACATTATCTGCCTTTAAGTAATTTTTCAAAGATGTCTCTGCCATTCACAGAGTGCAACTCCACTAGTTAATTTTCTGCTATGTCCGTTATATTTTTTAATTGAAAACTCTTTGTTAGTTCTGAAACAAGTTTTATAAGCACTGCTGAACTTCAACTCCAATTCTCTGCTTTGAGCAAAGATGATTAAAAGACCATTTCTGTGTTCTTTGTAGAATATGAAGTAGCTTTTACTGGTGTAGTTGACAGGGGATATCACGACAAGATCTTGAAATAATTCCTTCTGCTACTAGTTTAATTTAAAGTCCCTGAAGTCAGGTAAGACATTAATGAGTTCTGGATCTTGCCTCAGATGTGCAAAAAGCTTTAGTTATAAAGTAATACTATATGCATATTTGCTGACAAAAAAGAAATGAACATTTGGACCTGTTTTCTGGGAGGCAACATGTGCACAATCCAAAAATGTTAATAGGAAAGAGTGAAGTGAGCTTTGATTCAGAATCTGTTAAGTTTTATATCACTAAGCTATATGGACATCAAAATTAAAATTAATATAAAAATAGGAAAAATGTATTAGATTAAATGAGTAATTATTATATAAAAATAAATTAAAATATTATAGAAATAAAATGTGAATAAAACCTTCTATTAAGATTGTCGAAATAAACCCCTAAGTCCTCTGCACAGTAGAATTAGCAACCAAAAATAATGTATTTTAACTTGTTCTAGTTTTGATTTAGTTTATATGCCATGAATATGAGTGTTTCAAATGAGAAAGGGTTATCTCTTAACTCCTTATTGGGAAATAAAAAGAAAATAAAGACAGGAAAAATAATGAAAAGAAANCCTGAAGTCAGGTAAGACATTAATGAGTTCTGGATCTTGCCTCAGATGTGCAAAAAGCTTTAGTTATAAAGTAATACTATATGCATATTTGCTGACAAAAAAGAAATGAACATTTGGACCTGTTTTCTGGGAGGCAACATGTGCACAATCCAAAAATGTTAATAGGAAAGAGTGAAGTGAGCTTTGATTCAGAATCTGTTAAGTTTTATATCACTAAGCTATATGGACATCAAAATTAAAATTAATATAAAAATAGGAAAAATGTATTAGATTAAATGAGTAATTATTATATAAAAATAAATTAAAATATTATAGAAATAAAATGTGAATAAAACCTTCTATTAAGATTGTCGAAATAAACCCCTAAGTCCTCTGCACAGTAGAATTAGCAACCAAAAATAATGTATTTTAACTTGTTCTAGTTTTGATTTAGTTTATATGCCATGAATATGAGTGTTTCAAATGAGAAAGGGTTATCTCTTAACTCCTTATTGGGAAATAAAAAGAAAATAAAGACAGGAAAAATAATGAAAAGAAAGGGGAAAAAAAAAAGCACAGCAAAATATTAGACTAAATTTAAGCTAAGATAAAAGAGAAGCAAGTGATGAATAATAAATGCTGATCTCATTATATATCAAAAAGGACAAATCACTGCAGATTCTAGATGAGTGAAATGATTAAGAACACAAATTCAAATCACAGATATTTTCACTGAATATGAATAGGTCAAATTGTCTGGAGATGATATGTTACAAATACATAAATATGTGCCCTCGTGGTGGAGAAAAACTAGAGACAAGCGCTTCGTTCAAAGTAACACAGAACATCTTGTTACTGTTAATTCACTGTCATTGTCCTTATTCCCTTACAAGGGGCATGATTACAGGAAATAAGAGAGAGATGAAACTTACAGGGGGTTTGAGCCAGAATTATCAGGCAGTATTGTAAAAAAGAAAAAAGCTGTCTTCAGCTCATTCCGTTTGATCTCATAATCAGGCACTCCACTGTTCTACGTCTGCTGGAAGTCAGACAAAAGTTTTCACAGAGTTCAGGCAGCGGATGGCGTGCACAACCCCCGGAGCACCGGTGCACCTCCCTCCAGAGCTCCTCCATCTCCTATCAGCACACGGTCAGGTGCAGACAGAAGGGTGTCAGCATCTCCAGCACACAAATGAGGGGAATAATGACATCCACCGCAAAGGGATCCTACCTCTGAGGAGTTGAGCAGACTAATTTTTTTTTTTTTTTTTTGCATTGCTATCAATAATTCCCTCTGTGGCAAAAAGGTTAACAAACTCTTGCAATGATGGGGACAATATGTCTTGATGTCTAAAACAGTGGGCTGTCATGTTTCACAGTGAAAGATCTTGCCGTTAGGGAGAATGGAGACTGGTGGAACAGAAATCTCTAACAAGTAAAAGTCACAAAAATAGGTATATCAGCTAATACCAGGGGGGAAAAGAGAAGAAGAGAAGATAAAAGTCTGAAATGTGTAAACCCTATTACGAAGTGGCAGTAATGTTTTCCATCCACCAGTCCTAATACACTTTACAAATCATTGCCTAATATAACAGAAATTCTCACTAAGTAATAAATCTTCATAATACAGCATCAAGCAAAAAGCTCTTCAAGACCTCCAACACTCGGCACTCCATAACTTTCCTGCTCTGCAATGCTTCAGCATTCTTATTATTGGAGTTTTTCCTAGTGTTTAACCACTGTTTTACACTGTTCCCTGTTTTTTTAAGCAGGAATTTGCATCTGTTGCTGCTGAAGATGGATAATTTCCTTCCTTTTTCCAATAACCTTGTACATCCTTGCAGACTATTATTACAGTCTCTGACATTTTCTCATCTTTAAACTAACCAGCCACAATTCATATTTATCTTTCTATGATGCATTTTTAGGTCATATTTTCTAACACGTCAGTCATTTTTGTTTCTGTTCCCTAGACTACAGCTAGTCCACATATTATTTGACATGAGGTGTTAAAAAATTGATACAAAAGTTTCAATAGACTTTACTGAAACTTAATTTTGACCTTTACGGTTTATTCTAATATAGAAGTTACATGTACATATGTATATGAGCATATACTTACATATATAAAGAATGTATTCTAAGCAAGAATAAAGCCTGGAAGACTGGTTGTGTGAATCAATATGCACCTCACAGGCTCTATTCCATTTTAGGCTGTGTTCTTTATACACATAGAAACACAAAGCACTTAAAAGTTCATAATTATTACATACAGTGTCATTATGATTTGCCACGAGCATCCAGATGTTCTATATGCGAACCTCTATCTATATCTATAGTCACCTATAGTGTGATACGTTTTCCTAATGTGGGTACATTTGTCTGGCTTTACCCCTTTAGCAAACCAAAGATGCAGATGCATATTCTCTGCCTACAACCAGATGAGGAAAGCAATGAGTTACCAGATTGGAAAGACCAATTTTTTTTGAGGGAGGCTAACTCTCAGTTCAAGTCTCCTCATTTACATAAGTACAGTATCTGTCGGTGCATTAGCAGGTTATTAACAGCACGGGGGTGGGAAAGGGGGATTGTAAAAATCTCAGTGAAACACAAGAGGCTTAGCTTCTGGTTGCAAATTTATGTTAACACTTGACAGCACACGAAGTTACAGGTCAAAAATTATCCTGATGAGGTGTGAGAGTTCGTCTACCTTACACTTAGAATAGTCTCACATGAATTAGCACAATTATATCAATCATGGAATCATAGAATGGGTTAGGTTGGAAGGGACCTTAATATCATACAGTTCCAACACCCCTGCCATGGGCAGGGACACCTCCCACTAGACCAGATTGCTCAAAGCCCCATCCAGCCTGGACTTGAACACTTGCAGGGATGGGGCATCCACAGCTTCCCTGGATAACCTGTTCCAGTGCCTCACCACCCTCATTGTGAAAAATTTCTTCCTGAGACCTAATCTAAATCTACCCTTTTCCAGTTTGAAGCCTTTCATTACCCCTTGTCCTATCACTACATGCCCTTTTGAAAAAGTTCCTCTCCAAATTTCTTGTAGGCCCCTTTCAGATACTGGAAGGCTGCTATAAGGTCTCCCCGAAGCCTTCTCTTCTCCAGGCTGAACAACCCCAACTCTCTCAGCCTGTCCTCACAGCAGAGGGGCTCCAGTCCTCTGATCATCTTCATGGCACTCCTCTGGACCCGCTCCAACAGGGCCATGTCCTTCTTACACTGGGGGCTGCAGAGCTTCATGCAGTACTCCAGGTGGGGTCTCACTAGAGCAGAGTAGAGGGGCAGAAGTATAAATGCAGGTTTATTTTATAAGTAATGTTTACAGAATATGCTCGTATAATAAAGCAAAATCCCCCAGAACATCCTTTTTTAACACTGCATATATGATATTGTATTTCTTCAGGCATGTGTGAACCAACACCAGTGATTTAAAGGATTATGTTTACAATAAAGTGAGCTGATGCTTCATGTAATAAATCTGAGTTTAGCAAGAGCATTCCCATCAGCCATCAGGTGTTATCTCACCACAGACCTGCAGTTCAGGCATTGCCATCCAGCTTACCTCATCAGACAGACAAGTAGAAGCCACAGTGGTGTTAGAGGTTGCCGTAGCAGTCTGATGACGGGGCTGAAAAATCTTATGCAGAATTGCAACAGCGATGTGAAACTCAGTTAGGATGTCTCTTGGTTCATCTTGCCTAGAACTGACCAAATTTGCTGCAATCCACTTTTTCAAGCATCAGTCCTACTGGCAGAGCCCAGCAGTTGTCTAAGACCCAACTATATGAATGGGAACCGTTTTCCATGGTTTTCAGTCAGAATTTTGATGGGCTTAGTAAGATTGAACAGATACTTTATTTTTCAAAATGGAGATCAACTCTTAAAAACAAAGAGCACATTAATTTGACTTAAATAGAAGAACCCAGAACCCCTTGATCAGTCGGGCTGCTACATTTTACAAAGTCATCAGTGAGTGAGTTTCCAGCAGGCTTTTTTCTAATTATATTTACAAAAACTGTCTAAAGCAGAGAGTGCTCTGTCAGGAAGATACTGAAAATGCACAAGGGATATATGTGCCTTGTTATTTATTGCTCAAAATGAAAGGAAGTCCCATCTTGAGGTCTTTTATCATCTGGGGGGCATGAACTTTATTTGAAATCCAAGAACTGTCATCTTTTAAAATTTTTTAATAATAATTGCTTTTATGATCATTTTAATGTTGTGTAAAACAGTAACAGTTACAATTAGCACATTTCCCTTTTCTGGGAAAGATCAACATTCTACAAGGTCTTTATGTCATGACCCTCAAGGCAGTTTCTGACCAGTCAGTTCCACTAAAAAATGTGTCAGAAATTGAAACTACTCACTGTAGACAGGTTTGGACAGAATTCAGTCCTGCATTTTAGCTTTGCCAGGTGTCCACCTGTGTACAGTAGCACCCAATGAAAGCAGAGCAAGAAGGTCATAAGACGATAAACAAGATCTCCTCCTCAAAGAGGCAGACACTATAGTTCAGGTATAATGACCCTCCTTCCATACAATTTACAAACTACTATAGAATCAGCTGGCAATAACTAAGAACTTTTTTGAATAAATGGAGTTGATAGCACATGATTTCATCAAATAGCAACTGACGGTTTTAGATAATTAAATAAAGGGCATTAAGCATCAATGGAGAGATGAGAAAAAAAAGGAACTGGCAAAAATACTCAGTGCCATCCTACACACACATGCCCAAGGTTTACTTCAGTCTTCTCATTCATGTTTAATGAGGAAAAGTGACATTACCCTGCTGTCCCTGAGGCCACCTGTATTATTGCAAGACTAAGTCCTGATACCCTGTTTCATTACACGTGTCCTCGGTCCTGTAAAATACTTATCTTTTGAGACGTAAGTAATTTCCTGTGCCTCCATGTTGCAGGTTCTTACCTCTGGCAAGTTCTCTCACACTTCTCTGGCCTACAGTATTTCACTTTGAAACGGTGGCAGACCGGGAGATGAGCTTGCCTCCAGTTCTGGAGAGGCTGGCCTTGGGACAGCTGCAGGCTCTCCATAGTAGTTTGATGTCTGTATCAGCACTCCTCCTCATAGTATGCCATGGAGATATTCCCCCTGGATTCATGTAAAATGTGCTTTGCAGTATCAACTGGAGTTGATAGGAAGAGTGAATGAGAAGGGGAAACATCCATGAGCTGTATGAAGTCCCCTGTAGAGACTCACAGAGTTGTCTCCAGATTTTGTTATGTTGGTAAAAACAACACAAGTGGTCCTTGCTGGGCCAGAGTCACCTGGAGCTACCGTGCAGTGAGGATGAGTCATGCAGTTGGGACATCTCTGTCAGTGTCACACAGGGCAGGGGAGCAGCCCCCTGCTCTCACATTCAGAGACTTTGAGCAACCAGGTCTAGTGGAATGTGTCTTTGCCCATGGCAGGGGGGTTGGAACTAGATGATCTTTAAGGTCCCTTCCAACCTAAACCATTCTATGATTCTATGACACAGCTTTAGTACACATGGCTCACAGAGAAATATGGGATATGGAGACAGACAAGAGAAACACTGGGAACAGTATTTCGGAACACAATCCCAAGCTGCTCATCACCAAATTCCTTGAATGAACAGGTTAATAAGGTACAGCTGAGACTCAGGGAGGAGCTGTATAGCAGCCTTGGTGCCATGCTGGCAAGAGCAACAAGACCGTCAGCTGGGAGGCAAGAGCTGGCAGCTAATGAGGGGATGAAAGACCTCTTAGTTCATGTGAAAAATGAAAGCTCGTCTTTGTCTCTTGCCAATTCTCATTCCACTCGCAAAGTTGGCTTCAATCTCTCTTCATGTGTCTCTGTTTCTATGGTTACTCTGCAGTTGTGCATGCACAGTACTCCTCTCCAGAAAGGTGAAGAAATCTGCAATGTTCACCTTGCTCCAGTTGGGGAAAGGATATTTGGTGTGCGTTACTCCTTGCAAAAAATATTTTTCCCCAGATGTGAGGCAGCTGGCACCTAGCAACATTTACACCAAGCCAGACCAAAGGTCCACCCAGGCCAGCATCAATTTTTGGAAATGGCAAACAGCTGGTGCCAAGGGAAAAGAGTAGGAACACGGCAAGACTGCTGTGTCAAATCCCTAGAGTACTTCCAGCCTCCAATAAATTGTGGTTCAGGGATCTCCTGGGCCAGGGTCAGTATGCTGGGTAGATTTCTCTTCTGTGGACTGGTTCAGTTGCTTTTTGAGCAAAACTTTCAGCTTCTACAGGCTCCTGTGGCAAGGAGTGTGGCTTGTCTATGTGTTGTGTGAAAGACCACCTCCTCCTTCTGCACTTGAATGCTAAAAAACCAAAGCTGTTTCCGCTAGCTTAACGCCGACAGCCATATGCTTGCTAAAATCTGGTGCTCTAGTGTTGATTGGGAATATGATGTTACTGTCTCAAAACAGATTTGAGTTCTGTCAGCGTACAGTCTTTTTACATGTGGATGCCTGAAAACATTTGATCACAGAACTCAAGTTCTACAAAAGGCAACTGAAGACCAGGCTTAATAAATGAGATAACAGGAAACAGAGCTTAACTAACATTTTCAGAAACATTCTCTGCATGCAAGTCTGTAACAAAACTAGGAAGAGCCTGCAGGTACCCAGATCTCCTCATCTGTTTTTAGTGTTCGAAATATTTTCACTTGTTGATGGGGGGCAACTAGGTTCAGGTCCCGTGTCAGTTCAGCAGCTTGTGCTTGAACCGCTTACCCCAACCTCAGAATTCATCTTAAATGTGCAGCTTGCTCTGTTTTGAGGCAGATCTCCCTAAAAGGTTTTTTTTGCCTTTTTTTCCCCCCTCAAACAAAATATATTTTATTTTGAAAGCAAGAAACCTCTTATGAGATGGATTGCTTCCCCCTTCTCACCCCTACCCAGTCCTTGTCATTCCAATATCTTCCAGCTGCGTTACTAATAATATTCTATTTGGAAATAGGTCTAGTAATGGCTTAGTAAATCAAAGTAGAAGACTTTGGCTGAGAAACCTTCAGCTGCCCATTTCAATAATTCATATTTCATTCAAGTTCTGCAGACTTGCCCTGTCCCTTTGCTCGATGTTTTCTAGAATAATTAGTGCCTTACTACATATAAGCCATCGTGCTGAATTATCATCAGCACACAATTGTATAGATTCTGGCATAGTGAGATTTGTGCTGGATGCACTAGAAATATATGCAACAAGTTGTATTTGCCAAAATGAATCTGCAACCAGTAAATAGCAAGCACTAGATTTTTGCCTAACACTATTTCGACCTTATCATGTAATCAGGTTGACTTTGGGATATTGGGAAAAAAAATACAAAAAAAAAGAAAAAAAAGAGACGTATTTTTTCCCTACACTAAAACAGAAGCCTCACATTAAAGCTTTGAGAGAAATGGAAACAGACATGGTCTTTTTTTAATACGGATACCTTCAGTGAAAGGGAACTTGGATGCTGGTACAAACGTATGCTCTCAGAATCTCAATTTACACTTCACTCCCAGATGAGAAGAAGCAAATCAAATCCCCCTCCTCTTCGATGTTAAATGCTTTCTGAACAAAGCACGTGTGCCTTGTTCCACTCCAAAGCTGCAGTGCTCAAAGCAGCAGTCAGAGCTGAGCTACCCTTGCAGTGGGACAACTGAGCTAGTCTTCTCCAAGACTGCTTACTGAAGAACTAGTCCATCTCCTGTCTTTTTTTTTTTTTCTATTATTTTGCAACTAGGCTTGGCAGGCCCCTGACAGAAACCCTACGCTTCACCCTGAGGGATGGAGGGAAAATAGCAAATTGACATCTGCTACTTTGCAGGAGTCATTTAACAAAGTGAAGCATCACAACTTGGTATAACCTTGTATCTGCAAATTGTATGTTTTAATGGACAACATTCCGCTTCTGATCACAGCGGTTTTGTGAAAACACGGAAAAGGTTAGAGGGTCATTCCTTGCTCATTTGCAAGGAAACGTATCATTCTCTCAGTCTACAGTGTTTCAGATACCAGACAGGTATTTACTGCTCTTCATCCAAAAAATCTGTCACAGCCCCAAAAGTGACTCTCCAGTATAGGAACCAATTAGAAATAGCACATGAAGGGAAATATTTTCTTCTGCCTTTTAAATTCCTAAAGTGTTAGCAGTAACCTGAGAATTTCTAAAGTGGGAACATATCAGCATGATACTTGAAGTTTCATTATTCTTTTCATCATTTTACAGAGAACTTTTTGACTGCAAGCACTGCCAACGCAAAATTAGCTAATGCTGAGGTTAGATTTCATTCTTTTAAACAGCCATGTGATTCTGAATAATAAAAGAAACCAAAGCTATCAGTACATTATTTCTTAAGCACTGTAGTATGCTCATATCGAATATTTTCTATCGTGCTGTCCTCAAACTATTACAAAACCAAGTAAGATATTGTGCAACTGCAGATGTGTCAGTATAAACCCCCACGTTTCTGAATTCTAGGGACAGAAATGAAACACTGGTATTCAGAAAATTCATTCTGATGCACTGATGGCTATTAAAACTGTTTCCCAGTTTTACGATGACAGCTTGACTTAACGTGGAATATTAAAGGTACAATACAGCACAGTGCCAAAGTACCAATGGATTTTCTTCCGCCGGGGCAACTTCCCTTATCTGTGGCATATCTTACCACTCCACACGATAGTTCATGGATTGTGAAAATGAACAAGTGAACACTAGACCAAATTTACAGGATAAAAAAGCCCCTTTCTATATTCCTATTGTGGGAGCAGCAGAACACAGCTCCAGCCAGCTGGATGGTAAAAGAAAACTGATACGAGTGAAGGGAAGATGTGGGAGCAACAGAATACACGGCTCCGGCCATCTGGATGGTCAGGGAGGAAGAACATGAGATAAATCAGAGAAAGTTATTAGTCAAACTAAAAAAAGGATTTTGGACAGGCTGAAACAGGATGATTATGTTGCGTGTTTGAGAGCATGTGAAGGTCAGGCTGGAAAACCACCTGAAGGATGAGTGGAGCATGTAGTCGTGACTGAAGACAGTCGCAACAGTGAGAATGTTATAAAACACCCTGTTTGGCCTCATAGTCCGTAATACCGGTCTGTAAGCATGAAAACCAGCACATGCGGAAATAAATGAGGGCTTGCTTGCTTGCTGTCTTGCTTTCTTGCCGCTGTAAAAGCTGAAGGAGTCTGTCTATTTCTTTCATCACTGCACCTATAACTAGTGAACTCAAACTCTCTAAAGTGGAAGCTGATTGAGACCATCCTTTGAGGCTTTGGGTTTTTTTGGTAAAGATAAACCTGGATTAATTACCATTTTACCTTCACGTACAGCACGGTTAACTGCAGCGGTGCAGTAGTCAGTAGGTGAGCAGTTGAGATGCCTCTGCTGGAGGGCAAGAGCTTCAGAATACGGGAGAAGGGAGAGTCACCATGGCCAAGGTAAGGAAACCTTGTGTGTGAAACCAAGCTCAGAGGCAGGAGGGATGAATCCAAAATGAGTCTCTGTGCACAAGCAAACCCATGCATGTCATTTCACCTTGCTAATCTGATTTCCACAACTTTGATCACATTCTTTCCAGGAATTCCAAACATTTTCAATTAGCTGAATTCTGTAACTTATTTTAAGTATTCCTATAACTACATATATGTTTGAAGATATAAATATCAAGTCCTTTAATAGCGTTCTGAAAACCCTGAGACTGTATGCGTATATAGAAATGAATCATAACTTGATATGCTAACAATGATGAGAATACATTGGAATACCTACCAGAACTCTGGAGAAATCGGATGTCAGGCCACCAGTTATTATTTAGTATAAAGGGGACAAACAACAATAAATGTTTATGGACAGCTGGCGTCATTTTTCTGCCTGCAAGTTGTGGCATAGTTGAATTTGTTAAAACAAGTATCTTAAGGAATAGCCAAGTTGCCTTGAAGACAGAGACTTTAGACACATACACAACTAAGGGCAGGAGTTCTGGAGACCCTCTCTACCTTATGCAGGTCCGTTGGTTTGAACATGGGAAGAAATCTCCAAAAAGCACTGTAAACAAAGGAACGTCTGGGAGGAAAGTCAACAGTTTGGAATGTGAACTCAGATGAAACTCAACACTTGAAAATATTCGATTTTATTCAACAAAGGGAAATAAAAGACATTACAAGGTTTCAAGAATTTTATCGTCTCTGCAACGTACAAGCACATGCAGTAGAAGTGGGGCGAAAAGGCTAACTACAACAATAATTTAATGATCCAAATGAAATAATTTATGAATTTTAACGAGTGAGGAGCTTCCATACTCAGGAGAAAACAGGTAGTATAAGATGTAAAAATCCAGCTATATCTGGCATGGGAAGAAATCTCGGCAGCAGGAATAACCCCCAGCAAATCAGATATCTCTGATAGGAAGGGATTTGGAAAGAAGACAGACCAGGATAAGGGCAGCAATAAATGCACATTTTTGCAGCCCTGATCAGATAAGTCTCAGACTAACAGAAAGTAGCTGACAGAAACATAAAAAAGAAATAATCGGTGGTGGTGTAGGGATAGAGAAGATTTTGTTTCTGCTCAGATGTTTGTTGTTTGTTTTGTAGCAGTGAGTGGTAGCTGAAGTCGTTATTAAATTGAAGTTTAATGGATGTCAAAACAATATAGAAGGTGAACTGTTCCTGGTATGATTTTTTCATAAAAAAAGCGGACTATTTGGATTTTAAAGCCTCTATGATATAGGGCTATATCCAAATATTGAATCGTATTTTCAGATGTGTGAGATATGTAATATATAATCCATATTCACAATGTATGATTATTCAAACCTGAAAATTTGTCTTAATTGTAGAGAGAACTCATGAAATTCATGCTTGGATTTGAGATCTGAAGGCTGGACACTGATACAAGACTTTGAAGTGGAACCAATTTCACTCGCAGCACATGCTGAAGGGCACCTTCCCCATCACATGTGGGAGGAACACATTCGCTTTTCTGGAAGATGTTTTTATGATCAATTGAAGAAAGAGAAGGTTCCTGCCCTGATTCCTAGGAATGCTGCCTGAAATATACTGTATGTGTGTTTAAGGTGATTATTCTTATTTTTTCAGTGTTTCTTTCTAACACTTGACAGTATTCTTGGCATCAAGTCAGATTTTAAAGTAGTGGCTCAAAAGCTTCACCTACATCCATTGTTTAACATAACAGCAACTTGACAGCGAGTTTCTTTTGTAAGAGAAAGCAATTTCCTCGGCGCAGTTGAAGCACAATGGACCTGAGTGGGGCTGGCACTCACATCTGCTGGCACTGCCCAGTGAGAAAGCTACTGCAAAATCCACCATTTACCAAAAAAAAGAAAAAAAATATAAACTTTTAAATGCTGTACTACAAGTTCTTGTTTCTCCCTTCTTTCCATGTGGGGCTTCTTCTGGTAGACAGAGATTTACATTTATTGATCTGTAGGATGAACACACACACATATACCCATGAGATAATGACCTTTTGAATCGGGGTCTGGAAAACTCCTTTAAACTGAGAGACAGTGCAAGAAACACAAGACACAACAGCTTAATTACCTTGCTGCTAAGGGGTTTTTTTTAAATGTTTTTCACAATTCTTTTAATTTATCAAACTAGTCATGTTCAAGATTTTCACTGTGCCAATGCATGTGAGTGTGGCGTACCCACACAAGCGTATCCAGTCTGAAATGATGTGTGTGTACATAGGGATGCTTGAAAGCAGGTACATACACCCCACAGGCACAGCCTATGTGTGCGTGTGTGCACCTTCACAATTCGATTTTAAAAGCAAATCTGTGTGAGTCCTTGTGTTTTGGTTCCAGTTACATTGGCATTGGTGCATGTCAGGACTAAATCCGCTGAAGCTTTGAGACAAACCCAAATACGATCAATATACACCAAGTTTTAGTACAAATATTAAAAAACGTCACAGATAAACGCCAAGAGGGTAGGCTAAGAGCTGTTGTACGATTACAAGGATAATTCTTCATTGCCCCAGAGGCTCAGTTCATTAGTATGTGAAAATCTTTAAAAGACATTTCAGAAGAGAGCTGTTGTGTGTACACTTTCTGGCCCTGTACCACCTGTCTGCCAAAAAACATATATACAAATTATCTTCAGATTATGTCTGTGGAGAGAGCCTGGAAAGAGGGGAAAGACATTTTGAAGGCCTGGGGATTTATCAATTTGCCTTTAAGTTACATAATCAGGCTTTAAAAGCACATATAATTGCATTTACAAGCAAATACTTTTAAATTTAATTATAGAGAACTTACTCAGCAACACCAAATGCAGGATTAGATTATTTTGAAGTAGCTTGTACAGGTTAAAAAAAAGAAAAAAAATCTCCATTTTTCATCGTGACAGACATGACAGAGTCAAGCCTGGAGAAGAAGCCCTGTCTCAGACTGGCAGTATGAACAGAGAAGCGCAACTGACCTACTTGTGCCATTTCCAGTAATTAAGTTTCACATCTGTCCTTCAAATGGTGCACAGTAATGAACAGTAAATCAGAAGCAGAGAAGCATGCTTATGTCATAGAATCATAGAACAGAATCACATAATCGTTTTGGTTGGAAGAGACCTTTAAGATCATCAAGTCCAACTGTTAACCTAATACTGCCAAGTTACCACTAAACCATGTCTCTCGGCACCACGTCAGCCTGTCTTTGAAATACCTCCAGGGATGGCGATGCCACCACTTCCCTGGGCAGCCTCTTCCAATGCTTGATAACCCTTTCAGTGAAGAAATTTCTCCTGATATCCAATCTAAACCTCCCCTGGCACAACTTGAGGCCATTTCCTCTTGTCCTATCGCCTGTTGCTTGGGAGAAGTTAATTATTTCTGAAATTACAGTAGGATGAAGTGTGAAGATGCCAACACCCCATGCCAGTGAGCAGGTGCAGAAAGGGCCTTGAAATGCAATACCCTTGATAGGTGCATGGTATAATAAGATCAAAGCAGATATTGCCATTTATTATTTACATTACATTAACAATATTCCCTCAGGCACCAACCAAGATTCAGTCTTTACTCAGTACAAACACCTCTCACCCCCTAGACCTGGCAATTTAAGCAGGTTGTGAGAGCCGTAAGAGCTTTTTTACAAAAATCATTTACTCCCTTGAAAACTGTTTTAACATCACTGCAATTTTTAATGAATTCAAGTCAAATCTGTCAGAGTCTGAATCAGGTAGAAGTTTCCAACAACATTTTAAAGGGCTGTTTTGCATTTCTAAAAACTGTTCCAATATATGACTCGATAAAAGACTATTTCAGTTTGAAATTTTATTAGATTGAATTGTAGCAATGGGCTTTAAAATTTCCTGAATATCAATGCCTTATCTTTTTCTGATTAAATAGTTCAGTTCTTCTGAAGTTAATTTAGGTATTCCAACTGCAGAGGTTTTGGGTTTTTTAAAGTGGAAAAAATTTATTTTTAAGAACTAGATTTAGTGGTGTGGCAGGGAAGAAACAGCAGACAGTAGAATTGCCTCCCCTCTGCCTCTCCAAAACAGTATATGTTGCTGAAGGAAAAAAAACTGTGAGGTATTGGTCTTTTTTTTTTTTTTTAAAGATTTATTTTCTTGCTTGAAGGTTGCCCACAAAACTTTGATCCTGCCTGCATTTATATATGAAAATACCTTGAAGACCAGGAGCATTGCTATTAATCTATCGATTACCAGAGCACTTTGAAGCAAACCCAGGTGCTCTGGAAAGACAAATAGGCACAATCTCAGGAGTTTCTTCTTTGGTGAAGAGACTGAATAACTCCTTTCAATTTGAAATTATGTTTCTTTTATGTCTCTCATGCTTTCCCTAACAACTTTGGAAAAATTGGAGTGTGAGCCAGGAAAACACATAAGCAGATACATAATTTAAGGCACTTAGGTATATTAACTAATTGCCTAGACTCAGAGGTTATTTGAATTCGCTAAGAAAGCAAGCATGTGAAAATAATGGTTATTAAAGAAAAGATGACTACAGTGGAGAAGTGATCCTATATTTTGGGTGTAACCTGGAAAAGGCCTCTGGAGTTTTGACAGAACAGGTTCCCTAAATCAGGCTATGCTAAATGACAACACTAAGTGTAAGAGATTGTGAAGTAAATCTTGGAAATCACACATCATCTCTGCTTTCTTTCCTCACTTGTCATTAAAGAATATGTTGCCTTTTGCAAACAATAAGATGGGAAAAGTAAAAATGAAAATAAGAGAAAGCTAATGAGAAAGTGTAAACAGGAAGTAAACTGAAAAAGTTCTTCGTGTATGCATAGAGCAAAGATTTCACTGAGGAATATATGAACTTTAGCCTTCCTCAGAAAATTGAAAATATCCCTTGGACCAGTAGTTTCAACTATTTTTATGATCCACCCATATATCTAAGTGTTTGCCTGACTGCTCATAAAAGAAATATTTTCTAAATAGAACACTGTTGGTCTGGCTTTTTAAAGACTTGACGTAGAAAGTCTCTATACCACTTCAAGTGCTACCCATAATAAATACTTCACGAAATACCCAGAAAAATATACTTATAGAAGAAAGTAGGGAGCTGTCAAAATAGTCTATTCTGTCACTACTACTTACATAGGGCCAAACTTCATGCTACTGGTGAGAAGTTATGACAGGAGATACATGCATGCATAAAAACATATATGAAAAGCTTAGGGCTTCATTATCATTATTTTTTGAAGAAAAAAAATATTCGCTTCATAAGGAGTTTAGAAATATGACCAACTTCATACTGCAAAGTGTTTTCTCACGTAGCTGGCATCTTCGTGAAAGAAAGCCACCACTGTTAAGTAAAAACTACATCACTCTATACCAGTGCCCCAACAACACCTGTTGTTCCTTTACAGCAACTGTACACAATTAAAATTAAAAAAAAAGGCTTTTTTTCTCTACCTCATTCCCCTCTAATCATCTTTATGCAAACTTTTCTAAATGGACAAGAAATGTAATCTCCACAGGACAAAACACTCACCTGTGGCTGGAACTCTTCCTCTGCCTGCCACATTGACCTCTGCAAGCCAGTCTACCTTTCCATCCAATAAATAACTCAGAACTGGCAAATCCCACCACATGTCATACCCAGGAATGAGAAGTACAAGGGAGCCATTTCCCTCCCAGAAGACACAGGGATGCCTAATATTACAGCTAAAACTACTGAAAAGGAGCTCAGCATTTTCTCTTCTCATAACCAATATACTTTTTTAAACACAGGTTACCAACCAAAAGACACAAGAGCTTTTCTGGTACATGGTCAGGCATCTTAATTTTCAAATTAACAGCAATTCACCCTACTCACATAATTCCTAAATCTGGATGTGTCACAGACTAAAAGGAGTAGACAATATTCAATATGTCAATTACGTGTGAAATCAAGGGGAACTTCTCTTCTTCACCAATTCTGGCAATAAAACACTGTCAGACTGAGCAGTGCTGGGGCCAGTGGGTACTCGACACAGCGAGAAACCCCCTGGAAGTGCTTCTTAACGGAAAACAAATTGCTCTTTCAGAGCACCTTTTCCCCCTCACCTCACATGTTACAGCTGGGATCTGAGCCTGGATAGATCATTCTGGCATTCAGACTCCACAATCTTTTCCAGGGATCAATTGACCTTCAGGGCCATAACATATTATCCACCCAAACAGAGCAAGGCACAATATCCATCTCACTGTAAATCTAGATGTGCTATATGTAATTCCTTTTTTACTACAACACACAGTCATAGTCATCCTTATCATCAGTAAAAGTGATGTACAGCTTATTGTGGTGTTTAAAAAAAAATAATCCAGAGATTACTGTATGGCAATATCAGAGCATGAAAGAGATTTAAGATTGCTTTGCTTAAGCTTTACGAATGGCAGACAACAGTAACAATAAAAAAGGGGAAAAAACCCACCCTCTCATGGTGTTTTCACAAGTGACACTTGTAATATTAGGACTCTGCTATCATACTTATATAGGATAGACCAGAAACTGATGTGTAAAATCACCATAGTTCTGAGGTCAAAAGTCCTCTGCAGAATGGCGCCAGCTGTATGGAGTTGCCGTTGTAGCTAACGTTACCCATTACACCAGGTATAAATAAGGAATTTATTAAAGCACACGCTGATTACTGTACATAACAGAGCTTCATAAAAGTACAAGGTGGTAGCACAAGATCACCTAGTCCACAACTGCCATAAACACTGAAGCTGAAAACTAAAACGGTAGAGAGAAAGAAACAAAGAGAGGAATATCCACAGTTTCTCTACAAAAGCTATGTTTTAGTGAAAATGCACCTCACTATTTCAGGAGAGAATTAAAAGAATGAAGTCCTTTGGCCAGTCTACACAGGAAATGTAGGCGATGCGATGTTTCCTTATGGCTTGGGAGTCCAAAAAACGACTATTCAGTTAAGTAGGTCTTCGATTAACTCCCAGGAGGATTGTGGTATCTTGTTAGCTCATTTATTATAATACTTTGAAAGAAGTAAACTGTAGCTTTTTGCAGAGAAACTCCTAACAGGACAATTTTGGAAGTATAGTTTTTGGCATAACATGAATTTTTGAAGGTCAGGCTGTACGGATACAGTAGACATGTTCAGACTTCTGAAACATTTCTTTTTTCAAACTTCTGCAGATATTTTCATGAGGAAGAGGCAGTTTCTGAGATTCGGCAGGCCCTCTGGCTACAAAGTTTTGCTGATCATCTCTGGTAACTTTGGCAGTTAGCAACTGTTTTGCTTCACTGAAGAGCCATAAATATACTTTGCTTCCTCTACAACTTGTTCTTTCTGGTTATCTTGGACAAACAATAAAAAAAGATTTTAGTTGACTGAATATGTGAATCTCAACTGATACTATGAAGTAGCAGACGGCAGGAAAAGAATGAAGGAGGGAGCAGTGTTCCTTAGATATATCTCTAACAATGAATGAGATCTGGTACTTTCTGCTCATTAACAAAAAAACCCAGCTGCAGAATAGCGTAAAACTCATCACATCCTGCTAAATAAAATTTTCACTGGAAGGGCGGACAGAAGATTAGAGGAGCTTCTTTTATGGACTTACACCGTGACAATTTTTCACTCCTCAGATCGAAGAGTACAATCCTGGCTGCTTCATTCATGTGATCAGACACCCAGGCCTAAAACCAGCAATAAAAATGGTCTGCTTCAATGGGATTACTTGCAAAAATGAGGGTTTGCAGAACAAAAGCTTAAGTAGCCCACCTATGTGGGGTTCCCTGGGAGTCTTCAGTGAAATCTTCAGAGAGAGGCTTTTTACAAGTGCTGTGTGATTTCACTCAATAAGATGGGTCAGGCTCCCAGTTGATGCAATTCAAAATACTGTTGTTGATTTTAGCTATTCTCTAAGGTCTTCCCTGTAAAGATCTGGCCTATAGGACCAGCTGTATATTAACACTGTACTATCTTTTTATACTTCCACAGCAGATAGGTTTAATAAGCAGCCATCTCTTTTCAGAGTGTTCTAGCTATGAAACAAAACAGAAATACAGTCTGCAATAATACCAAGGTCAACCTGTACTGCAAAGAAACAGGAAAACATTTCACTGGAGAATGGAAAGCATGCTAAATATTTTAAGAATCTGCTGCTTAAATAAAATCTCCTGTGCATGAAAAATATATTTATTGATCCTATTCAGGATTCAACAGAAGATGACTTCCAACAAAAGAAAACTTAAAAGGAATTGTCTGTTGACAAAATGGGTAGGTGTATAAAACTGTCTTTGGTAAATATAGCAGAAATCATGAAAAGGGTTTGAATCCCTTCTTTCTACTAATATTTAGCCTACATCACAATTTAAGCAGTAACAGTGCAAGGAGGGAATTTAAAGAGAGAGACAAGAAGAAAAAAGATGCATCGCTTAAGACATCCTAGCTAATTTATGCAGATAAAACTGTTAAACAAACAAATTTAAAAGATCCCCACTGTCTGCACTTGGCAGAAATGGAAATCATCATCTTTACTCTCAGTCTACTCTTCTTATCTTTCCTCTCCTTCCCTTAGTGAATATGAGTCAGAAATCACCACTGTCAGAACAACCTCTGAAAAGTTTTCAAATCCCGACAAAAAAGAACCTGGTTTTATTTGTGATAATACGGAGTCTGGAATAAATTCACCCCCAAACCTTCCCCCTACCGCCCAAATAAACTCCATTACATGGAGCACTGTCCTTCCTCAGCACATCACATTTGCACCATATTAATAATTTCCTTTTATGTTTGCAGTTCTGAGTTTCAAGTTGTAACTTTCAGAAGAGAGAAAGAGACAAGTCATTTTGGGGAAGAATGAAGAACTCTGCTCTTGGTACTATAAACCAAATAACTGCAATGATTTATTCAGTACCAGATTTAGAATCTGCACTGCAAATACGAGTCCTCCTCAAACTTTTTACCTGTTCCCGTCAATACCTGCCCAGATTGGAAGAGTTCAGAGGACTGCTTTTTATCATCAAGGTCTCATCTGACTTTGAGGCTTATTTGCTCTGAAATTACTGACGGTGCATAAAGGAAACACAGCATGACCTAACTATGATGTGACACTCTGAAAATATTATTCTGAGAGGTGTCACAGCAATTTCCAACAGCAAGTAGCACTTTTTAACACAGGATACCCTCTCTACATCATGTTAGAAATTTTGGTGAGCACATTTATTAATGTGTATGGACAACCCAACCTCCAGACTTCGATCACAAAGAGTGGATGGAAGGTTATGAGCCCTAATTTTTGCTTAGTGCACTCCTATGGAAAAGACCTCTGGTGCCTTTAAGGGCCAAATCAGTACACATCCTGCATTTATGTTCACTGTCTTTCTTGTTGTTGTATATCTATATATATCCCACAGTTAGAAAATGGCAGGGCACATATAATCTGACTCCAAATGACCCAAAAATATAGTTGGCTTCATTTTCTTGGACACCATCAGGCCAGAGGCCCTGTAAACACAGATGATCACCGGCCACAGATTCAAGACCTAGTGACTGATGTATGAAGGAGAAGAGCTGAAAGGTCTTGACACACAGCAGAGGAAAACAGAGTGGGCTCCTGTTCTTATGAAGCACGTCATTTAATCTGCCATGGATTCTCACTAACGGGAATAAGGCTCTTTGAAGCCTAATGCATGGATCAATATACTTGGGTCAATAGCCCTGAGTTGGGGATGCTACTGATGTATGCCCAGAACCATCAAACACAGTGTACGTGAACTTGCTAGCAACACCTGCCCTCAACTCAGTTTGCGTCATGGAGTACTGAAAATATTGTGAAGAATGAGCTAGCAGGGTAGCATCAGGTGCAGCTACCAGAAGTGGTTGTTATTAACCAATTAGCAGCTTGACAGAGACACAGGTTCCAATTGTTTATTCCAAAACTTTTTCCTCATATGAATAACCACCAAGCCAAGTGCTGTGAAATTTTAAACTGCGAAATTACAACCAAGTTTCCATTCTTTAATATTATATCCCATATAATGGAAAACTACCAGGCCAAATGAGGCCAAATTTGACTTGAATATCCAGCAGCA
Source organism: Chionis minor (assembly GCA_013398295.1). Lineage (NCBI taxonomy): Eukaryota > Metazoa > Chordata > Aves > Charadriiformes > Chionidae > Chionis > Chionis minor. The sequence goes on along the minus strand of VZSF01003641.1, from coordinate 101,221 downwards.
ACCAATTTCTTCCATGGACGGAGCTTGTAGGAGCCACCAATGCACTATTCTCTCTTATATGTCTGTTGAAAAGTAATCTGTATTCATTTTGTCTATAAGAATAGATTACTTACCTTACAGATTTCAGTGATACTTTATGGTAACCCTTAATTTAAAACTGAGTTGGATTTCTTGTAACGTACTACATTAATCCATTAATTCATTTCTTTAATTTGATGTGTGAGTATATCAGAGAAACAGAAAACAAAAGTTTTTAAAAAATAAAGATAAAAAGAGACAAAACTTTAACAAATATAATTTAGGTAATTAAATTACAAAAAGAACCACCCACATATTTCCAACACTGCTCATCCTTTATATATTCCAACTTCTATACTGCATAAAAGTGATGTAGAAACCCTGCATTAATTGCAGAAGTAACTCATTAAAGTTCAGAACTGTAGGAAATAGAAGTATGGAAAACATTTCTGAAATCTAAAGACTAAGTAAAGCTATATAAAGAAATGAGTTTGCAGATCAATCCCACAGCTAAAAGACTGGCATAAATTAGCATTCTTGTGTCAAGTATCTGAAACACTTGGATTCATCTTTCAGCAACCAAAGTTAAAAATATGGAACAGGTATTTTTGCTTTCAGCAGGACAAGTATTTTGCATAAAATGAAATATTCATAAAATAGCATGGCTATAAAGATAGGTAATTTATCACTGCAATCATAAACACCAGAGGCCCAGATATGTGCCCATATCATAGGGAGGATACAGTGCATTCTAGCACGCAGCTGTCCCCCAGGACCTATTGACATGTCCTGCAAAGTCGTTCTGATATGCAGGTCCTGTACTGTCTGTCTGCTGGGTGACCCAAGCAAGCAGTTAGAAAAATACAGTAGAGAAAAGAGAAGAAAAAGTTTTTTATTAAACCTAATGTTCTTCCAAAGCCCTCTCCCAATATCTCTTTTTAAATTCTTGATATGTTTACTTCAATGGTGTGCAAGTGCCTTTAGCATTCACATAAATAAGGGAACTGCTTTGTGCGTTTGCCAACTGAAGTGTTACAGCCCTGTAGAAGTCTCCGAAAAAAGAAGTGAATTGGACCAGGCAAGATGCCAGGGGCAGACCAAGGAGATTTCACGTGGTTCCCAGTGCAGTTCAGCTCTGGCAAGGGCTTTGCTGGAAGATCAAGATATGGCTATTTCTAACTGGCAGTTTTATGAAATGTGCAAACGCAGCATCTCACCTGGAACCATCACACAGTTTACTAGTTATCAAAACTGGGATTTAAGATCAGATCTTAGATGGGAGTGCGAAGGGTCCAGCATAGTCAGTGTACTAATTCACTGACAGGAAAACCTCAAGACAAAGTTCAAAATAAAGTTTTCCTTATGAATCTTATGGTTTTTTTCCACCATGTTTCTTTCCTCTTAAAATAAAGACATTGCACTAGAGAAGTGTTTGTGAAATAATTTGCGTGGGTTAGTATGTACGGAAATAATGGTTTCACATATTTAAACCGAGATGAAGAAAATAATGTTCTTGTTTTCCGTGGCTGAAAGAGAGAGGGGAGGGATATGGCACTCATTAAAGTAACATAAAACATTTAACTCCTTTCATATTAAGTGAATTGTCATACCCAAATTCTTCAACTCAAGTCCAAAATATCTGCAAAATATATGAATCTATTTTTAATTTACCAGGTTTATGAATTTTACAACATAGCCTGGAAAGGTAATCAAGAAGGGGCGGGCAGTGTGGGGGTGTGTGTGATGGAAGTTACAAAGTTAAAGAGATTAAAATATTATGATGAATTGCTAGAAATTATAACCACGGTAAGCAGGCATACAGAAAACTCTAAGTGTAAAATTAAGAAAGAACAGAAGACAAAAAAAAGCTACAGTTCCTGTAGAAAATATGTAGGAAATAAACAATTTAGGGATTCTAAGCCAATAACAACATAATGTTTCCTTTGCTTCATATGCTGTTTTGAGTTTATGACTAATGGCATTTCAAATGTTTTCTTAACACATTTCCTTTAACTGGTACATGATGGAAACTAATTCACTAGTGCTTCAAAGAAGAACTCTAAACAATTACAACATTTTATGTGGCCTTCAAATGCTCCCCCAACATGCTGCACCTAAACACCTGTTCATGGCTCATCTCTTGATGAGCTGATATAAAGCCTGTGGGAAAGAAGGAATCATATCCCAAATCTATAGAATCAAAGGTCATTTCAGATGCTTCTCCTGGCCAGGGTTCTGTCACTGAGAAGGACGAGAATGTTAACTCTTCTGTACTATTTCAGAACTGAGATCAGCTTGGGATTGGGAAGGCAGGATGAAGTTTATAACTGACTTTTCCTGAAAGACTGATTTCTGCTGAAAAGTTTTATCCCAAGTTTAAAGTTATGAAAATGCCAAATGTTCTACCAATTTACATTCAGAGAATAGAAAAATATTGCCTGTGATAGCATCTGTGAGATAAAATCCTCTTTTTTTTTTTTGTTAACACCCATTATCACTCATCCACAGACAATTTTGGGCTTTTCTGAACAAAGGTTTCCTACTATAACAGAAAATAACTAATGAAAATATTTAATAAAAAAATTACTATGTTGGTAAAATTAATACAAGTATTGCATCATTTTCCTCCAAATTAATGTGACAAATACTATCAATAAAAAGGGACAGAAAAAATTAAAAGAAAAAAATATTTTCTAAATGTTGATCCTACAAAATCAACTTGTTATTTTAAAGTTATAACATGGTTACTAGAGGAAAACTACCTCACTCTCCAATGCAGTTGGGAAAAAAACCCACAATAAGTAGGATTTTCAGCTGGGAAAAACATATAATGTAATAGGACCCATAAATTTGGGGTTTTTTTTACAATACCTGCAGAATAAAATTTTTGCCACTTGTTCTTTTCCCAGTGTCCTCCAAGAATATGAATCAATTATGAGAGCTTGTTTTTATATGGGAAGAGGGAACAGAGATCGGTGTTAAGCAAGTATCATGGGATCAAATCGAGTCCAGTATAAATTCATGTCGTTGCTGTTGCCATGATGACTAACAGGCCAGGTCCTCAGTGACACCAAGGTTTAGTTTCTATCAATCCACAGTGTTATGATTTCCTCCCACTGTAGATCTATCCCAAATACATCTGATTTACATTCATTGATGTGAGTCATCCTGGGCTTAGAAATGTTTCTGGGTGTAAGGAAGGGCATTTCCAAAACAAGCACATGAATTATGGTCACGTAGGAAAAGAAAGAAACTTCTCAGGTCATGCAAGTGTGGTTATCGCTATTATTTAGCAACTATTGTCTTACCTTTTACCTAGACACTTACAATTTTCTTGTACAGGGTAAAAAGTTCATTTTCTCTAGGTGATGATAAAGGAGAGGGACTTCTTAGTTGTTATCAAAGGATCTGTGTCAGTCTGGTTCTTGTTTTCTACTTTACTTGGTGACAACTAAAGATACAGCTGTCATTCTGACTAAGATGCCTCCTCCAGAAGAGCACGGAGATGGAAGTCACAGAGAAGCCTGGGAAAATGAATGCCTTTAAAAGCTATCAAACATCTTTTTCTTGACTTAATTAATTTAGTGAATTACAACAACAGATGCATTGATTAGTTTTTTGTGTTGGGTTCAGTGAGGCTTTCAGGATGCCAATGAAATGGTGGTGTTTCCTGGCACAAGGGGAGCTGGGGAAACCCACCAGGGGAAACTGTTGACACTGAAGAAAGACAATGCCAAAACGCTGCTGGACTTCAAAGAGACCAAGGTTGCAGCATGGCTTTGAAGCTTTACAAACACCTCTGGAGAAAAAGTTGCCTATCGTAAGCCAGCATGAGGACTTACTACAATAAAGCCTGAAGTTTACTATTTGCTGTAACACTATCCCCATTCTATCCACATCAGGGTTTGATCAGTGTTGACACCATTAAAATCACCACATTACGCAAGGGCAGCGAACTTGCACCCACCTACCCCAGCATGTCATGCCCTCCTCCTCCACAGTCTGCTCTGCCTCATACATTGCTAAAATTCATCTAATTAGAGTAAATAGCCTCCATCTGCTTCCTCTGCTTATCTAGATAGAAAAAGAGAGAGACATGGACTGAATTTAAGTGAATTAAAATAACCTAATACAATCACAGTGATTTAAGTGATGGTAGGTGGTCTGGCCACCTCTTTCTACAGTTGCCAACTGGAAGTGGGCAAATACCCTACTAAGTTTGTGCTCCAGTTTCAATTAGCATTTCTAAAGCTGTTTACTAACATGGGGAAAGGAAAACGAAGGTCGCTGTGAAGTATCGGTGGGAAAGGAGTTTCAAAAGCACTCAGCACTGAAATGAACTCTGATCCCATTCATTGTACTGGACGTACTATCACTGATTTAAACAGACTGATGCAAAATATCTTGGAAAATCTGATGCAAAGATATTTCTTGTGTTGAAAAGTATTAACTGCTTGTGTGTTCTTTCTGGCTTTTTCCCTACCACACTCCCCCTCTTGTATTCCTTATTCAACAAGATTTGTTCAAAAATCAAAGGTTACAAAGAAAACTCACGCGTATCTCGGGGGCATCAGGAGGGAGACAAGCGTTTTCATATCACCAGTGTGATTTTTATAAGGTTCAAGTTAAGAGCTACAAAATATTGGCAATGCATAGTTGGAATTTTCAGCAGGGACAGCTCATGGAGATCTGTTGTTCAAATTAAGAACCTCTTTATTCCGAATGATGCATGACATGCAACTAGTATCTAATCTTTATCAGTGACTTTATCACAAAATGAACATAAAGCAGCAGAAGACTGCACCTAGTAATTGCTTTGGAACTAATAAGGCTTTTTGTAGTGGACATAAAGCTGAAAACAGCAGCTCTACCATCTGTACTCCTTGGGGTTTGGTACTAGATTCACCTATACCTGGATAAAGGGATCCACGCCGGGTCCTCTTTGTTTTGTGGCTGTGGGTGGGTGACCCACGCTGGGACAGGAACACCCCTGAGGGTCTGTACAACCTGCACAGGGCTTCCTGAAATGCCAGTCTTGTTGAGATCAAAGGGCAAATTAGCTGTAAACCATTTTTCGTTTTTACCAGCCAGCTTCAGATACATCTAGAAAAAGCAAAGCAGCACCCTGAATGATACCATGTTATTTGTACTTCTCATGTAGAAAAGCATTGGCTCAATACAAGTATTCAAGTCTGAATCGAAATCAAGGCAAATACATTTATTTAAAATACCCACTTTCATGTTCCCATTTCTCTTTTAGGAATCTATAAAGTACTAAGCAGAATTTGTATCCTGTCTTCCCTGCATCTGGACAACAGTGGCAGTAATTCATATTTTCCTCTGAAGATTATGTGATTTTGTGCTATGACTGCAGTCTCACTGAAGTAGGGGGAAAAAAGCCTCTGCATGCCAGAAGGTAGAACAGAAATATTTGATTCAAAGAGATCAAACTTTGGTGCAGCAATACATTAGTTTTGATAAAAAAAATTTGCTCAGATCAGAGTAATCCTTGTCCCAGAAAAGTAACTGTATATTAGGTTCAGCAGTTTTATGAAAAAGAAGGATATTTTCCATTTAGTTAACTGGTATATTTTAGAAACTGTATGTCAATTTAAATTAATTTTACTTTTGAAATAGTTTTCCATATTTTCCCCCCAGCTTAAGAAACAAGCTGCAGTCTGAACATTTGTCTTGATATTATTTCCCGTTCTTTCTCTGTATAGTATTTTTTTCTTGATGTTTTCATAAGCTTTAAAGTTAAACAAGACTTTAAAAAACCCAAGCTCTTGTTTATGCAAAAAGAAGAAAATGGAGAAACCTACAAGGAAGCTTGAATTTGGTATCTCCTTCATCCTTAAAGGAAGCTAGAGGACCACTCTGCCTGAAGCGTACGCTACCCTGAGAGGCATGTGTAGATTGCAAGCTACATCTGAGGTATATGCTAAGTACAGAGACAAAATGTCTGAGGCAGTCCTGGTCAATCAAATTAAAAGGAAGAAGCAAAATTATTTCTCTATTTCAAAATTTTATTTCATGAAAGTCATTAATTTGAGAGTCCTATAAAATAGTAAGAAAGCTTTGACCTGGGTCCCATTTTCTGCAAATTGCTGTGTGCCTCACCTTTTTGAAAAGTTAAAATCCTTTCAAAGTCAAATATGTTTTTCTGAATGACTAAAAATCTCCATTCTCTAAGACCTGTTTCAGTATCTTGGCATTGAAGATACATATAAAACAGCAGCTCACATAAAAGAGAAAAGGGAAAAATGATAAAAAAACGTGCTTTGGAGAACAAAACAAATAACTTTAATTAAAAGACTGCATCACATTATTAGAAGATTGCCAAGCATATTAAGGGTGTTTAAAAGTAGCAGTAATGTAGGAGGCATGCAAGGCATTCTGAATTTAAGTTATCTAAACTCTTTCTCTCTAATTTACACCTGAGCCTGAATGTAAGCAGACTCTGAGATCACACTGGCAGCCATACCTTATATTCCACATATTTGAAGGCAGGCAACTTTTTTCTTTGCTTCTGTAAAGCCTAAATCCCACCCGCTGCCTGTGATGCCCTTCTCCTCCACTTTGTCCTCAACTTTCCATCCTCTGCAGCTATCACCTTTATCTTTCCTCTCCTCCTTTTGTCCTTACACACCCAGCAAACAAAAAACCCAAGAAATATTTCAGGTAAGACGTAAAAACTCATGGTACAGAATGCTTCAGACAACTGTGTTTGCATACTTTCCCTTTTCCCTGTGCTTTGTTTCTCCTGTTTAAGTTACAAGCTCTTCAGAGTTTATTAAGTTATAATCTCTCAGCCTAAGTTAACAATAACTTTCATCTCCTACCAATGCCAATAGTAATTAAGGAAATTTAGGGAGGTGGCAATTAGTGCTGTGATAACATCCATTAGCAAGGAATAGAAGGATGATATTAGAAACATTTTTATTAGATATTTTGAAGGAATTAAATCTCTATCTGTTCTGTACTTAGCACAGAATTTCTGTTAATATTTTCAGGGTTTTGTTTTCACTATGAAGTATAAAGTGGCACTAAGGAAGGCAATTTTATCCACTGCAGCATCCAGGGAAAAGAAAGTATCAGATGGATAATGCATCTGCACCAATATGTTACCAATTCACAAGAAGCTACCGGGTTTATGAAGTGTTTATATTCATGACTTTCTTAAAAACCTGGTTTTCAGAGACATCTGCTATTCACACCCTATGTTTTGTGAATAAAGCTAAACATAGTTCATAGAGAGGTTTTCAGGATAAATAGATGTAATTAGAAAAATGTAGGGAAAAGTAATCAGAATGTCATTACAGACCAATGAAACTTGGTCAGTATTTGGGGGGTGGGGGCTGGATGCATTAGAATAAGTAGAGAAAAACTTGCAGTTTGACAAATGACAGTAATTTAGGAAATAATGGTAAACAGTAAGGAAAAATGCAGCCAAAGGTCGTTTTAAATTTCAGAATGGAGCAGAGCAGACAGTCAATGTTACTGAAAATAGAAAAATGCATTTCTAAGCAAAGCAGAATTTTTGTGTATATTTTTAAAGTGACTAAAACATATATTAAGACTACGTAAAGACAAGCCAAAGCTACTGAGGGAAACCTTCAAGGTCTTTGATGAATTATCTATCTGAAATAATACCGAACAGAATTTTCTGGTATACTGTGACAGTACTGCTTTATTATTTCATTTGTGGGTTGTTTTTTTTTTACTATAATGACTAGGGCTATGTTTAAGAGAAATATTTTCAAAAAATAGTGTGAATTAATATATAATTTGTGAGAAAAAAACATGGAAGTGTTGTACTTTTTTGAAAAAAGAGTGCAATCTATAAGCTAAAACCTATTATGTCCTGAATATATACTCAAATTTAATAATAACATTATGCAATATGTTGGTTCCTAAGATCACTGACCAAACAGAAGAAAAGTTTCTTTTTTCATCTCAATATGGCACTGGTAAAAAATAAGTAGCTGTATTCACATATAATCTGTATTCATTAGTGTCAATAAATACTTGAGACTTGGAACTAATTAACCTGGTAACACCAGCCCTCATTCATTTGTATGGAAAACAAGAAGTCTATCAATGTTTATGTGAAATAATTTACTAAATTTACTTATTTTAAAGAAGAAAGAAAATTCAAATTAGACGCCGTACTCATTAAATTCAAATGAACTTTTCCCTGTCTATCCCATTAGGATTAGTGATTTTAAATACAATTTGGACCTGTAAGAAAAAAAATATTATTACTTTATTACTAAAAAAAAGCTGTACACAAGACCATACAAAGCCAGTCAGAACTTCATATGCATCTTCTTAGCCTTATTTCTTGGTATACATGCATTGACTATTCAGACAATACAAATCTGAGTATGAAGAAACCTTATTAAAATTAATTTTTAGCACAAGAACCTCCAACGTTTTAGCAGTTGTAACAATGATAGACAGCATTACTGGGAATGACAGAGAGCGCTTCAGATGCTCCTTGGAAATCTAGGCTTTGTTTCACGCCTCACAAATCTATTTATCAGTTTATGGGTAGAAGCCGAAACGTTTGTAACAATCAAATGGCACCTGGCTATATTCCCAACCAGACCTGTTATTAGTCCACCTTAACAACAACAACAAAAATCTTACTGTATTAAATTTGTGGTCAAGTTTAACTTTTACTTATATTGCCTTCTGCTGCCCAGAGCCTACACAAGTGCTACTTCAGAATATCAAACTGTTGAACTGCCATATCTATTTTGCCTGTGACATCATTGATAAGGTTTGATAAGGTTTGATAAATATCCAGTACAACATCCTTTGAGTTGCTATTTGTCAAAAGACATGGTTATATCAATTTGAAAGTATTTTCAAATTTAGCTTTTTAGTCTTCAAAAAGACTTTAAAGTCTTTTTCTTAACTTGGATAAGCAATGAAAAATGGTGGCATATAATATTGTCTTATTAACACTGGCACATACCCACATGTTCCTACAATCTCACTTCCCATTAGTATCAACCTTCATCATTACTGGAAAGGACAGGGGAGAATTCAATCTATTCTGTGTAAAACTAGACAAATTATCATGCATTTATAAGCTCACATTGTTCTAATGCAGCCTGTGTATTACTGACCTCAGTTCTCTTGACGTGAGAAGATCATGCTTCTCCATCTCACAAGTGTCTAATTCCCTGGCATAGATCTGAAAAGGACTTAGCTATAATTTCCCCTATGCATTTACACATTTTCCTTGGCAGAGATTTCTGCAGCACAGCTCTGGTAGAAAGGTCAAATTTGGATCTTCCCTCAAATTCCATCATTCTATTCTCGTCACAACAGGTAAAGAATAACCCAGTCCTTTGGCCTACATAGTGCCAGTTTTGCTGCTAACAATAAAATCCTTTTGTGGTGTATTTTTCTGAGTCTCTTTCTGTACCTGTGGTGCTACAAGCCAGTAGGATACACAGGTTCTGAATACCAGAATTTACTTTTTTTGTGTGAAAGGGTAAACAAAATTGTCCTCCAGCTGGGGCCAAGTGCCGTATAAAGAGTTCAGGTTTATGTACAGAGTTGCAGTGAAAATCTCCCTGCATTTTGCCCTTGGTTGGCCTGAGTAAAAAGTAAAATAAAAATCTTAGCACAGAACATGAGTTGAGCAGCACTCAGCAAAAATTCAGAGCAGCCACAGAACTATTCTAATTTATGGCACACAGAAGCAGACTGCTGGAAACCGTCTCCTTGAAATATCGTTGTATTATTTAAAATTACATTACAAAAAAGTAGGGGAAAGGTCAGAGAAGAAACAGTGCCTACATAAAGTTCTACTGAAAAAACTAATTATAACACAATTCCATTAATTTTGCTTATCTTTATCTGAGAAGTAAAAACCTAGTATAAATTCTGCTATGATTTGAACCTGAGGATACAAAGAGCCTTGGAAAATTCATAATAAAGCTCAGCTAAAATATTTCTTTTAGAACAATAAAATAATTACCTTACCATTATGTTTATAAGTAAGTAAAACAAAAAGCAGAACTAGCAACTAATGGCCCTTCAAAATATATTCCATCCATACATGCTATAGTATTACCTGTGTGGCTTGTGAATATTCATTGGAAACAGCAGGATAAACATTTAATTATTGCTTTATTTGTCAGGCAGTGTTCAGTGTCAAATACATAATGAAAAGTACCAATCACAAAAAGAAATCTCAGTAACTTGATGCTGTTTTGAATAAATAGATATGATTAAAGTAAGATTAAATTTAATGTAGTATCTCATCACCTACAATAAAATCTTCAGAAATGTTTAAGAGCCCTGTACCACTCTTTCCACTAGCCTGAGCTATGACAACAATTGATTAGGATTCAATCAAAAATAATTCTATTCAGTAAAACTGTGATATTAGCTGAGGCAGACAGGACAAACAAAGAGTAAGAAATGGGCATTTGACCATTTGCAATATGATCATTTTCAATTGGCTTAATCTCTCTATATCAGTAGACTAACCCCAGTGATTCTCTTTCATAATATTCCCATGCTTTTAATTATAAAAATGTATTTTCTATCTAAAGAACAACATGATTTAAGATAGGGCTTTTTCTGAAACACAGCCTAGAGCATAGGGTTCATGTGCACTATCCCGTATCACTGAATTGTGACTGGAATAAATACTTCAGCCCATGATAGTATCAGTTGGGGAAGCTGGGAAGGAAGGAGGGCATCAGTATGTGATATTTTCCTTGAAGGAATTACATGCCTTCTTTTGCAGATGCCCCGCTCCTGCGGGCTGGGTATGAGCACAGACAACCTCTGGTTCCCATTCTCCCTTCAGTTTTGGGCCCCTCACTACACGAAAGACATTGAGGTGCTGGAGTGTGTCCAGAGAACAGCAACGGAGCTGATGAAGAAGGGTCTGGAAAACAAGTCTCCTGAGGAGCAGCTGAGAGAACAGGGGTCATTCAGATTGGAGAAAAGGAGGCTGAGGGGAGACCTTCTCACTCTCTACAACTATCTGAGAGGAAGCTGTAGAGAGGAGAGGGTTGGTCTCTTCTCCCAAGCAACACGCGATAGGACAAAAGGAAATGGCCTCAAGGTGCACCAGAGAAGTTTTAGATTGTATATTAGGAGAAATTTCTTCACTAAAAGGGTTATCAAGCATTGGAAGAGGCTGCCCAGGGAAGTGGTGGCATTGCCATCCCTGGAGGCATTTCAAAGACAGGCAGACGTGGTGCTGAGGGACATGGTTTAGTGGTAACTTGGCAGTGTTAGGTTAACAGTTGGACTTGATGATCTTAAAGGTCTCTTCCAACTAAAACAATTCTACGACTCTATTCTATGATTCTTCTGTCCCAGGGCTGCAAACAACCTAGAGAGACTCTGCCTCACAAGTTCAATGCTTCCTCTCGACTGATGAGGGAGAAGCATTTTGAGAAACAAGACAATAGAAGTTGTAGGTGGAGAGATCAAGCACATCAACCTTAAACTGAATTTACATCTATATATTATGCTAAGTTTTTTCAAAAAAAAAGTAATGCTCTCTTACAAATAATTCGGATGTTCTTATAGGGTGTTTTCTGCTTTTCCTTCCTGCATTCTTGGTCTGGTATTACAAACACGTGATCACTTCCTAAACATACTAAAAACCAGCAATGATTTTAGAACATTTTTGAAGTTCACAGTTTTCTTCACCTCTAACGCTTCTTTTGGATACTCAGATCTCATGTTACTTCTTTTGTAAGGACTTTAAAACAGCAGATTCACTTTCTTCTCATCAGCAGTTAACAGCTTTTTACTTCCTAGAAGACTTCCTAGAAGCTAACTTTAAATATTTATTTTAGGATGTTAAAGAATCTGGTAGCTGATGTCTAAATGCAATGCTGAATGTACTAATACTTTCCCTCATTTTATTCCGATCCAACTTTCTCAATGCTAACTCTCAAATTGATGATAATTCCCCCTGAACTAGGAATAAGTGTAACATGTCTTTCTTCATTTCTGTTAACACTGATTCATCTAATCACTTAATATATCCAACATTTTATATGTTGGACTAAAACTTGCTAGAAAAATTTGTTTAGTCCGTGATGGACAGATATCTGTTAGGTGAGTAGCACACATCAAGCCATGTAAAAAGTATGTACATGTGCACCAGACTGCATGCAGTAAGCTCCATGTACATACCCTCACTTGCATGAGTTTGGTTACATGGGACACTTGCTTGTCTGCCCCTGCCACCTGCCAGACCTCAGCAGGGGGCTCCTGAGCTCCTCTGTGGTAGCTATCAAGCTTGCCTTGGCCAAAAGTTTTGGATACGGTGCTATTTGTAAATTTATAGCCACTTCAGAAAAATGAAATTTAGAGAGTGTCATGCAAAGCCAATGAATTCCACTGCAAACTCCGAACTTCAATTTTTAAGTATAAAAACTATAACAAATAACAAAACCATTTCTCCATGTTTTCCTGTAGCTGTGTAGATAGTAGCCATAATGATCAAAACAGCTGAAGGTGACAGGATTCCTAACCACAGGTACATTAAGCTACTGACTGTGGTCATAATGTATTTTAAGTAAGCTGCTGCAGGAGTGTCCGTCTGTGAAAGTATAATGAAAGCAAAAGGTCTTTGGAAATCCATCAGGTTGCTTTTTGATGGAAAGTGTTAGCCATTGAAAATATCAGAATCTAGCAAAGACATCAAAGAACACAGAGAAAAAAAATTACTGCAGCAGTATTCTTTGATGCCGAAAAAGCCTTTGATACACCTATGATAGAATACAGGGCAGATGACTTAGCTAAAGGCTTTCTAACTTGAAATAAAAGTTCTTTAATAATTTCTTAACTTCGTCTTTGTCATAAATATATAGATAGTACAGCCGAGAAATACCTGTATTTTTTGCGGGGAATACCCTTATTTGAGAAGCAAACTTACCAAAGTGTTTGTGCATTAGACTGGCTTTTAATAAAGATAAGTTTTCTATAACTACTGCACAAAACCTCCTGACTATTAGATATAATGGACTGTTTTCATCTAAATATCTACTGTTTAGAAAAAATTCCTGTCCTTGGAGATATGCAGACTCACATAGAATAATAAAAGTACTATCCAATATTCTACTAATGATATTTCAAAAGTAATTTTTGTGGAGATTATTTCTACTGTAAAGTTGACTGCAGAAAGTGTGTGTTAGGTTCCTGAGAGTGCATAACTTTACTTATTATTTACTGAAACTTGTGGACCTCAGTGATGAAACTTTAATTAAATAGCCTCCTAAATGGATTCTTCTATTTGACCTTACCCAGTTTCATAGACTTAGTTTACACGAGGGAGTTTACCACTAGTCCACTCAATTGGAATCTCATATTGTTCTATTCTGTTATAATGGGGTTTTTTTAAGGAAAGCTGGTATTTGCACAACAGCATCTGGTTTCTTTCCACTGTATTGCAGGTTTATTTGTACAGATATGCTGTTCGCTACAGAAAAGACAGAAAGGGATTTTAACCTCTCACAAAGACCTCTCTATGTTTCTTTTCTGCTTTCCCCAAGACCAAGTCAGTTTTCAAGATAAAGGTATTCTTAGGTTATCCTCATGATGAAATAATAGACTATTTAACTCAACTGTGCAAAATTATTCAGCAGTCAAGAACCCTCTATACAATAGTTATAAGACTACATTTGAATTACAGAATTTAACAGAATTATTTGGTCAGGAATGTGTATAAAGAGACAGTAGAGGAGCAATGTATACACTGGTATGTATAGATCCAGCACGGAACTAGCAATAGATATAAGGGTTTAAAATGTTATTAATCAAGAAAAAAGAAATCAGACACAATAGTAAGATAAGAAAATAATAATCTGTGTTGATCCTAGCAATTTTTAATTACAAACTGAAAAGTACATTTTAAGTCATTTATGATGCCAGCTTACTTTTTGCACTAATTAATCTTTCATTATAAAAACAGATCAATACAGTACTTGTCCAGCCACTTTTACCGAGATTTGAAAAGCACTTTATATACTTACCACCCTGTTAGAAGTGAAGCTATTAAGCAATTAAAATTTCAAATCTATTGCTTTTACTATCTCATGCTTTTTTTTTGCCCCCCCCCCCCGCCTTTTTTTTTCCAGCAAAAATTTAAGAAAAGTGAAAACAATTTTTCTGCCCTACAAAACATGTCTTACCTGGTTGGGTCAGAATCTATCTTCATGCAGATAAAGACGTGAACAAGCAATCATATTAGGCTAAAATAGGGTGAATATTGTCCTTACAAACGTCAGCCTCCAACTTCATATTATTAACGTTCAGAAATAATATCTCAAGGTTTGAACTTACATTTTGACCTAGAAGAAAAAATTGCCCACCCTTTAGCAGAAGTATTTGAACTGAGCTCATTAAAAACATCTCCTGACAGGTAATATTAAGTGCTACAATTATGCCTAATTTTGGTTTAGTACAATATGTTAATTTTAAATAGTGTAAGAGATTGTATCTATTCTAACCATTTTTTCCATGCTTTGAAAGTGCACTTCACTTCTACCCCAGCTGTAATCATAATTTTGTATCTGAACTGACTTCCTTTCTTTAGCTTTTATATTGCAAAGAACAATTTAATAGACACATTGGCCTTACACTAGTGAAGCTTGTAAGTTTTTTTAAGTAGTATGTTTAATATCAGTTCCAGGACAGATAGAAGAGACACCTGGACTGCTTCAAAATGTATTCAGATCCTCTCTTTCCCTGGAGAACAGCAACAAAATTCGTACAGCACACTTGGCAAGAAGAACCCAGAGCTAGGATTAAACATATGGAGTGTACTACAACAACTCTCTGGATGAATCAGTCTAAGACAAAAACTTTTTCCATGAAAGAGAATTTGGAGACATGGAAGCAACCTTCATGCTCTTTTTTCAGGATCTTTTTTTTCCCTATGTGTAAGGGGAAATCTGTATAAGCAGAGCCAATTAGAAGAGATATTTGAACTGAACTGAAAAAAAACCACCTGATGACACAGCTGGAGTCATGTGAACTTTGGGTTAACACAGAAGGCAGTGCTTCACTGTACATTTTCATTTAAAGAGAAAAGAGTAATGATTTTAATTTCCTCTTTTGCAAGGTGCTATAAAACATAAATAATATAAAGCAATGTCTGCCTGGGTTGAAAATCGAGAGATGAGATGTTCAGCTGCAGAATAACCTATAAAGCCCAATTCTGAGTTCTTTAGATGAAATAATTTATATTTAACAAAGCTGTACATGAAACCAGGAGTGGTGAACTTTCTCTATGGTACAAAATACATATCACAATCATCATATGGTCAGGAGGTACAAGACACATAACAGTCCAGGCAGAGAGCAGAAGTTGACAGGGAAAAGATGAGAATGGGTCACTGGAAGTCCCTTTCCGCCCGCCCCCAATATGGACAGGATGAGATAGTAGCTGTGGGTGAACCTAGAGCATGGCACGAGATGGAAATCCGGCATGGGAGCAGCCCTGAAAGTCACAGGTGAAACTCAAGTTCAGACAGAATGATCATCCTATGTCAGATAGAAGATGGAGAGGTCAGAACTACTTTATCACCTGAAAGAGTAGTTTCAGAGAAAAAACCCCACAAGTCTCACCTCCACATCCCCCCCACACTTTTATTCCTTCTATTTGCCAGGTCAAAAGTAGTACAGAATCCTCAGTCATTTGTACTTTTTTTCAAGATTATGGAAGCAAATCCTAAAAGTCCAGCATCCTAAGAAATCTCTGTTGACTGAAAAAAAATGGACAGAAATTACTTTTCTTCCCTGATGTGGATGTTTGAGTTGCCTCGCTCTTGGAATCGCAGAGGTTTTGTCTCCCCTGAGAGGTGGCAGACCACTGACAGCCCGCACGGGCTGCTTTTAGGTCAAACCGTTTAGTGAAGAGACTTGTAAGTCTTTAAATGTCAGGCGTACTGAAAACAGTCAATAAATAAAACATTACAATAATACACCATGATATTTGAAAAGGCATTGCGTATATCAATAAATAATTGCATTATGTATCACATCACACATTCCATTTGAACTTTTCCAACTTAATCAAAGGCATTAACTTGACTATCAAGCACAAAAACAGGGAGGCTTATTTGCTGGTAGATTTCTTCACCATGAATAAACATATTTGTGACAGAATCCCACACAAGTATTGATAACTAGGTTTCCACATTTAAAAAGGCATTAGAAAGTTGCAAGATTTTCCTATGAATTTTTTAAAAATAAAATTATTAAATAAAATTATTCCTTCTGCTGCCCTGGATTCTTTTTTTAAAAATTTTAATATAAAATATTGTATGTTATAGATTTGATCTATTAAGGGAATCATAGCAAACAGAATGCGAAACACAACTTTAGAAGCAGTAGGAATAAAAAAATGACTTCCAGAAAACATCCAGAAGTACCAGTTCCACTTGACCACCATCCTGCAGACTAAGGAGAACAGTCAGTTCTCACTGAGCACTGACAAAATGTTGATGTGCGCTAACTTCTAACAGCTGTTCAATGATTTCTCCTTTAATTATTTTCCTTTGTTCTTTCTTTGCATGTTGCTAATAAGCAAAGAAACCAGTGCTGTACTGACTTTTGAAAACGATATTTTTTAAATAAAGAATCAATTTTAAGAAGCACCTGGTGTAGGGAATAGCACTAACAATTCAGTAGGAGCAACACTGTCTCATTGAGGTGGGGACTGCGCTGCAGTGCCATTCTACCCAGCAAAGACCATTTCCATCTCTGCTGAACAAGTGTGAGAATTTAAACACTCATGGTTTAAACAGAAATGGTACTTTTGCATTGCTCTCAAAATAAAAAAAATATAGTCTTCATAACACATTCTGATTTTGTAGTAATACCGAGGACAGCTTGTCCAGTTTCAATTAACAGTGTATGTCAGTTAAAGATAGAGATATTTTTATTTCAGTTTTTGTACATCAAAAAGTTTCTAAATTTTGCACTTCATGAAAATGTGTGACTTTCATCACAAGTAGCTTCAAGAGACCAAATTCAACACTGAAATATTACAATAGTTTAGTAGTGGAATTTTTCTTCTGATAACACTGAGTCCTCCCAAGCACACTCACAGTTTCAGAACACCATTTTCTTACAGCACATCTCATGGAGGAGATTGCTGTAACTAGCAATTCCTGCAGGCAGGTATTTGGATATGGTTTTTGTGCCTGGTATCAGAATATGACCCTCTGCTCCGGTACAGAGGCGGCACAGCCAGAAGTTTAGAGAGCAGCTCATGTTAGGCTGAGGTCCTCGGGGATGTATAAACATCTAAATACCCTTGAAAATGTCAACCTGAGAAATCGGTCTGCTGGACTGATGTCAGTAAGATTGTAGAGATTTACAGAGGCTGAATACCTAGGCCAGAAGAAGAGAAGAATAGCCAGATAAATCCTTTAGATCCCAAACATCAGTGGATTAGACACTGATATGACTCAACAGTATTTTCAACCTATCACTATAGAACACTTTGTCTGAAGGATTAAAAAACCCTAAAATATTGGATTTGTTAATATTTGACCTGAATAAAGACTTCTAAGATCTATGTAGTGTGTGAGAATCAGTCCAATTGGAAAAATGCAGCATTTCAGACCATATTGTCTCAATCATCTGATGATACAAAGGGGGTTGTTGATGAGGTATCTGGCAAATACTCCACATCACTGCTACTGGCATGCTTATCTAGCAGATGTTTGAAATGAAAGGCTGACAGTTTTTATGTGATAATTAAATCTTTTTAGTTGACAACTGCAATTTAATTTAATTTTAATCAAGAGTAATAACCACCCGTAATTGCTATTATGGTGATGCTCCATTTTTACCTAGGGCCCGAAGCAAAAATGAGAGAAGATTTTGCCTGTAGGCTCTAATCTAAAATCTTTCTGATCTGAGATATCCTTCTAAATATATTAATTCTGAAGTACTTCCAAACAAAATAGAGATGAATAAAAGGCAAACTCACAAATCAGTGGAAATTACTATACAAAAAGAAAGTGGGTATGTGCTCCAAGACCTGATGAGGAAATATAAATCCCATTTCATTTGTGTTGTTAGTGAAAGTAGAAGCATGTAATGTTAAGGTTGCAATTTACTCAGTTAGTTGCCAGACTGCTGTGGGACCACATGATCCCAGTGTCTTTTGAAGCCTCTCAGAAAGGAATTCAGGTGTGACCCCATGGCATGTCAGCCTCCTACCCAAAATGTCTCTCGCAGAGCAAGAGCTCAAACACTAATCGCTTCATCCCAGACTTCCGTGACCAGCATTCCCCATTTAACCTATGGCTCAGGCAAGTTCACAACACGCATGGTTACTGTTCAGAGCAGACAGGTTTAAGAAAGTAGCTAATAATTTACATAGGGAGAATCTCTGCATTTGTGCTTGCTTACCTTGCTGTCCGTTTTACCCACACGCATTAAGATCTTCAGCAGAGAGAAGAGGCACTAAAGAATGAATTATACAAAAATATCTCTCTACCAAAAATCATGTAAGTAAGTAGCTTAGAGGAAGACAAATGTGGGTAAGCAAGATTGATCCATGATCACTGATCAGATCCAGCAGGACAGTCTCAGGACTACATCCAGAAATTAAGCCAGGAAAGGGATGGGACAAGATCATCAGAGGCAAACAGGTTCATTGCAAGATTTCTTGCTGTGCTTGGCTCCTGCTCACGAGCAGTTACACAACCATATTTGCTCTGAGAGCTAGTCTGGCTACAGTGATCATCGCTGCTGGCAGCAGACCTGATATTTCTCATAATGTGAAAAAGAGCACAGGGTTGAAAAATTTCTTGTTATCAAGAACAAACATACTGGATATCAAATCGGACAACTCCTGCCTGATCTCAAGCAAATATGTCTCAGCTTATTTCAAGATCAGCTAACAGAGGCCGAGACAACATAGACTATAGTTGCATAGTTTTTCCCACAAGGAATCTGCTAGTTAGGTGACAACTGGAAGAAGTCAAGTTTGCCTCCAGCGGATGCCAGCCAATATTGGTAAAACCTCCTCATGAAGTGACAAACTGACTCCTAATTTTGCAATCGCTATAGTTGAGTACTTGCCTGAACTCATTATTGTAGCCTTATTAAAATCTTTGATTTAACTTCAAGCTGGCAGGTAGGCTGTCTCTAAAAAAAACTTTAAAAACTCTTTAAACTCTTTAAAACTGCCATCTGTTTTAAAATTTCTAGCTATAACTCTTGATAGACTGAAAGCAATAGTGAGCATCTTGGAGTATTTCCCCAGCTTTAGATATCTGTATTCTTGTGGCAGATATATTCAGTTATTTTTTAGCTGCTTCATGCACTTACTTTATATATTGTTTTACACATGCTAAATAAAGATGTACATATTATCTTCTCAAGAGAAATAATATACAATCATTATCAGGAAGTTTCTGAAATGGAGGACTGTCAATTTAAGAACATTTGTACTAAAACTGGAAGTACAATAAATTCATCAGTTCAGATAGACTCTTGAATTTGATTATATAAATTATATAAAACACTAGAAATTAAGACTTCTTATTTCTCATCACCTGAGAAGACATAAAACAATTGTGTATTTCTGATTGAGCAAAAACCCCAGAACACCCAACATTATAAAACAATACCAAAAAAAATGTTTTTAAAGAAGTTGAAAACTAATAGAGAATATTGTTTTTCAAAAAAAGGATGTCACTCAGAGCTTTCATCCATCAAAAGTGAAAGTTGTGTCTTAAAATGTGAGATGGTGTAAATGAGTCAAATTGAAAGAGTTTGCACTTCTCCAGCCTCTTTTTCTGAACCTTAACAGACTGCAACTTTTTGCACTAGCATGGACAGAGAGGTTGGAAGAGAACCAGACAATGTGGCTTTGAAGAAAAAAGGAAACGAAAACCAAAAATGACTACTGCATTTACCTATAGTCGTCTATGTCATTTTCCTTTTTAAAAACAGGCTTTCCTCTTCCTATTTTTTCTGCTTTGTTTTTTGAAAGAGAGGCAGAAAGTACGAAGAAATCTGATGGGCAGGAAACTAAAAATATCATAAGTACCTAGGAAAGTTGACTATGGAGAATGTGTGAAATAGAGAGGCAAAAGCACTGCTCACAGGAGAAAATACTCTCACACTTCAGAGCTAAGCAAGGAAATGGTGAAAAAAATGGGGAACTGAGTAATAGATCTTTTCTGCTGTTACCTTGTGCCTGTCTTTGCTACTGAATTTGGGAAATGGGCTTAAAAATCGATGTAGAAGAAAAACAGCCATAAGATATAAAAGAGACCAGACCTAGAGTTTTCCTTCAATCTCATTCCCAGCTTCAACCTTTTCCAGTGCAATATGGCTGTGCTGGCAAGTCAAATAATCCAAAGCACTGTGGCCGAAATGTCTTCAAACAGCACTGGCAGAACATTTTCTCTGAAAAAGGGCTGACTGAATAATTCAGAACCATACAAAATCATGCAAGTTTCCACCAAGCCTGTATCCAAAAATGTTGTCTTGGCTCTGTTATACAACTTCTGGTCAAAATTAGGAAGAGATCCCTTTTACATAGCTGTATGCCAGAGCAAGTACTCAGGATGTGGAGCACCAATAGTCACATCTTTGGCCTGAAGGAAGCAGAGCTGAGCTCCAGATGGAAAGCAAACTGTACAAAATCTGTCCGTACAAAAGATGCCTCAGAAGGAAATGTAGTTTCATAGATGATTCAGGAAAGTCACTTATTTAACAAGTGGAGGCAGAAGCCTAAAAGTGAGTACTTAGCCTTCTTGCATACAGCTGCAATTGATACCACACTGACACAACTGTTCAGGCAGAATAACCATGAGTGATGACTGCATTGTGGTAGCACGGTGAGAAATATTTCTTTATTATGAGAAAGTTGAGTGTATAGCAGGAACATCTGATGTTCTAGTAAAACAGGAATACAGTTCGAAGACACAAGTTTCGGGCTGTGTGAATTTAGTGAAATTTAGGGATACTTTTGGTTCATTACTAGCATTCGAGCATGCAAACTGAAAGGCCCATGGCAACAGCACAAGTGATCACAGCAGGAACCACCTCTCAAAACTCAGCTGAAGTGAGCCCAGGAGGCAAACTGGGAGGACTCTAAGGCAAAGCTTAAGATTTTTCAGGTTAGTGAAGCTAGGTATCGAAGTGCTAAAATTATTGAGGAAAGGTGGCTTCAAGAGAAGACACACACCAATTCTCATTGGAAAAAGTCCAGGTAAAATATCACTAAGGAGAAATATTTCTGGTACTGTTAAGTCCATAGGAGTAACAGTGAATCATAGGTCTCATTCCCCTCTAAAAATATAGAATAAGCTGAAAAAGCTTTTCCTCATTATGCTACAAATTTCAGCTGTTAATGGCTAGGTTTTTATCACAGCCTTGATGGGTACCACTGTATTTGGTCTCTGATTCAAATGACATCAGAGAGAATGAAGTTAAAAGGAAATTTTACTTTTCTCTTTCTAAATGTAAATCACATTTACAATACCAGGGTGTATTTAGCCCTTAATTACAGAAGATGCCTCTGTAAATAATCTTTAATAATTGTAATTCATTGCTGCAGACAGAAAACAGAATCACATTTAGCTGTCACCAGTCAGTGTACCAGTAGTACACAAAGGGTTAAATTTAACATTTGATCTTTTGACAAACACAATAGGTGTTAGTACCTTTGCCAGAAGATAACTTCAAAAGGCTGTTCAGGTTCTCAGTTTAGAGTTCCTGTTCATTTCTTCTACAAGGATGTATAGTATCACTGTAATAGATCACTGGGGCTGCTTTTCTCTGATGTATTGTTGCAATATATCATACGAACTGTGTCTGGCAGGAACATGAATTTCAGACATGGGCCTATTTTATATGTTTTATTTGAGGACACTCTTAAGGAAAATCAATGTGGAGTTCAAGAGCTGGCACTAGAGCTTGAGAAATTCAGCAGACTCTTAAAATGCTAGAGGCGTCACAAAAGTTTAAGAAACTATGAACACAGGATGAGATGGGCTAGCCACAGCTGTTCATTTGGCGAATGGAGTACTTAAAGATTTAGCTGGATAAATTCTGCTAACTTCTAGCCCATCTGTGGAATCACTCTGGGGGCTGGAATATTCCTCTGTTAGTCAGTGTCTTGCTGTTTCCTTCCCTAAAATGATTTTAAACAAAGTACTGAATTGCTACAGGCAAAGCAGGTAGGTAGGGTTTTATACTTCAGAAAAGCACAATCATACACAGCTTATGGAAACCTTTAAAACCTGCCTAATTAACAAAGAAATGGCATGACGTAAAGCACGTTTTGTAATACAGCTATTGGCCCCCTCTGGGTCACAGCACAGAAATTCCCTGTTATGGAAGGATTTGAAACGGACTAATAAACCTGGTATCAGCTCCACGTTCAACCCCAGCCCTAAAAGTGAAATGACAATGACCCAGAAGTGTTATCATCATAAACCCACAGGTGCATGGCAGATAGGACAATAAACACGCCAGGCTTAAACTGAATGCTGCAACCCAAGCTACGGTGATCATCAAATGGGACAATCAAAGTGACAGTACATCTTACTTCACACAATTAGTTAGCAGTGTACATTTGTCCAGAAAGCAATGTTGTATAAGCATTTTCATCAACAAATATGCCCAGCAGGGATTCCGCTGCCCATGCTCTTGGAATGGGTTTTTTACCAATCAGGATGGGTTTCACAAATGAGGATGACCAGAACGTCAGGATGTAAATGTTTCTGCTGTCCAGCCAATTTGGCACCGCGTTTGCCATTCCATTTGTGCAGAGAACAGACCTGAACACATTTTATCAGTAGCAATGTTCAGGGGCTAATGTAAACCCTTCTCTTTCGTGATTCTTCCTGAATGGATTTTCAAGCGATTCGTAAACTTTAAGGCCAGGAGAACCATTAGCTCATTGCATTCAATCTCCAGTACACCACAGACTATTGCATCCGGTTACTCCTCTATTAAGCTCAATAAAGCATAACAATCTTTCTCCTAAAGCACCAGTTTTCATTTGAGGCATCAAGAGATAGACAGGCTACTGTGTTCCTTGCTGTTTCTTTATAATCTGAAGGTTAATCATCTTCACACTTAAAACTATTTGCACAAGTTATCTTTTTAATTTCTCTAGATGAGCTTCCAGGCATGACTCTCTCCTATTTGCCTTAGCAAGAGTAATGTTTCTTTTTGTATCCACTGTTTTCTCCACATGAAAATACTTACAAACTGCAATCAAATCATCTTCTATCTTCCTGAGATGCTAAACATACTTGAGTTCCTTAAGTCTTTCACAGCAGTATATTGTTTCAGCTCCTAAAATCTATTCTGTGGTTCTTTTTGTACCGATATAAGTGGTTCAGCAGCTTATAAAATATATTGATACTAGAAATGTATAAAGTATTGCTTCATCTATTTCAACAATAATGGATAATCGGGTAAAAATAATCTCTAAAATCCATATACTGTACTGCTTCTTATATACCCAAAGATAACCTATTTCTTTAATTTGTGTATATGCATTTATTTATTTATTTTGCAGGGAGCCACGTCACATAAACATCTCATGTTGAGTTGCCTCTTAATTCTGAGCCCTAAAATTACTCATTCAAATAAAATCTAAGCCTTTCTGGTTTCCTTAATACAAACCAAATAAAAGCATCCTTCTGCAGGCCATTTTATAATTCAGATTTCGGCACTTAAAGAAAAAGGCTTTGACAAAACTGCAGCAAGAGAGAGCCTGGATTTTCGCCCTTTGCACACATCAGTCTGTATGGTACAGCACGTTTGCATAGGGCTGTGTGTGACAGCCAAATTTGGTACAGGTTGGCTCAAAACTCAGCCCAAACTTCCCTCTTCTCTGTTTCATAGTTTTCAGGCTTTACCTCCCCACACACGGAATGTGGGGGAGGCAATAATGCCTGACAGCAAAGCGGTACCTGCCAGGGAGGGTCCTGCGGAGACCTCCATGACTCCATCATCTGTTGCCGTGATCCTGTCCCTGACCAATTTCTTATTTTACTCAATCTCTTATCGCTTTCAGCTGCAGTTCCTCATTCACTCTGAAGTGTGTGTGCGTATATACGTGTATACATGAACGTAAAAAATCTTAGATCTCTCAGTCTCTGAGCCTGTGGCTTTTGCAAAGCTCTGGAGTCTGAAAAGGAAGATGATCTGAACTTGTACCCTTGCAGCGTCACTGTGGTCCTTCTGTGATGAACCCTCTGAAAAGGAAGGTGATGAGAATAATCAGGAGAAAATAGCTGCTCTCTTATTTGAACAGCCAAGCCTGTTCAGGTGCAGCAGTTATCATTAGGTCTTTTCTCAGCCAGCACTCAGTTCGTGCTCTGTGCTGTGGCTTCAGACATAGTCCCAGGAAGCTGCATTTCACCTGCTGAATAGCTCTATTTTCACATAACATGATGGTGGAAGTACAGCTGCTGATTACCATGAGACCCGAGAGTCTGTGTGGGGGTCCTATTCTTCACACTGTCTGAGGTGTAGATGGAAAAAGGATGGCTCATACTTCACACATTATAGGCTTCAAACAAGTATCTTCTCTTTTATGGGGAAAACAAGAAGACACTCTCAACCAGTATGATTAAAACAACATTTAAACCCTGTGTTTAAAAATCCATCTCCCTGTAAGTCTCTACATGTTCCCTCCTATTAAAGGAAAATCAGAATATTGTGAAGAAGGTGCCCTCAGTCTCCCTGCTCTCCTGGGCTGGATCAGGCAACAATGCAGCAGCATAAACACACCAGGAGGAGTTCTCATTTAACAGGAAAGACATGGCTGGTATTATTCTGCTTCAGCATCAGGGTTCAAAGAGATCAAATTTCTGAAGAGCATCAGCAACAGTTCAGAGTTTTCATTCCTCTTCCTCTCAAACCCGGTCATCCTGTCATCATAGAAAACTTAAATCTGGACCTAAACCACTTGGTTTGAGGATTTGCAGAAAGTTAAAGCAAATTATTAGAACTAAGGCGTTCTGTAATGCTTAAAGCATTCATGATTCATACCAGCCTTGTATAAAAAACCGCAAACCCAATGTTCTACATTTGTATAAAATTTGATCTCTTCTTTGCCATTTCCCTGGCCGGTCAAAATCATATTAGTAACCTACACTGAACTTGTGGAATTCAACAGCTGGTCTGGGACTCAATAGACCGTCACCAAAGCAACAGAGTATTGCCGTTAAAAGCAGTAATTCCATACATGTTCCTGGGTTTACTCCTCCGACTTTTCAAACATATATTGAATTAACCAAATCAATTATGTGAATTCATCATACCACTCTGAATAGCACATGTTTCTACACTAAGCTCTCAAGAAAATCAGTCAGTGCTATTAGACTCAGTAAGCCCAGTGAGAAAAAATGAACCCCCAACTGTGGAGCCAGATGCAGTCTCCAGGGAGAGAGGTGTGTTCTTGCTGATCTCCAAAAATGTGCCCCTTTCCCTTATACAATGCTTTGAAAATGGAGTAGAATGTGTACCATGCCCCAAAATAAGTGACGCTAGGAGAAAATGCTGACTAGAGCTGCCTGAGATCTACTGTTGACAAGTCCATCTGCATTTGAAAAATTACAAATAGCTTCTGTGGCATGCGGATTTAGGATAAGTGCTCTCATGGCCTATTGCATAAATACCTTAATCACCATTCCATAATTATCATAAAAGAAAAATTGTGGAGACTTGAAGTTAGTGTAAAACATGCATTAAATTTAAGACACGATGTACATAATCCATCGTGATATCAGCATAAGCAAAATTCAGGCTTCAAGAGAGATATGCATGGCAGAGTAAATTTGGATATTACTAATTACAATATGGACTCGCAATAATGTAATCTCTATCATCTTTTGGAAGGAAATGGATATATTTAAAATAACAGATAATTACATAGCATAGTTACTCGAACAGTAATGTAAGAAGAGCAAAAATATGCTTTTCATTTTGTGTACCTTTTTCTGATCTACTGTGATATTGATGTGCCAATTCATAGCTTGATATAGCACTTCTTCATAGAATAAGTGTTTTTTTAAATTAATGATCTCTGGAAAACATAATGTTGAATGTGCCTATTTGAAATACTTGGACTGCTTTATCTTCACATGTGAGTGAAAACCTGTGGTTTGAATAAGTGAGAACAAACGGATGGCGGAGGTCACACTGTCAGAGATAATGAGAAACTTGAATTACATCAATAAGGACAACAAAATTAATGCAGGCTCTTGAGGAGGGTGTATGGCACCCGCAGAGTGAGAATGGGAAGAAGATGACTGGAAGGTGGGAAGGTGACAGTTTGCCTCTGTGGCCATCTAGTTGCCATCAGGAGCCATAGAGAAAGGAGGAAAAAAACCTGAAATATTCACCCAGTAGTCTCCAGCAACAATGTCAACACTTCTAATGCTTTGTAAAACAAAACCACTGATAAATGATTAGTTAAGACCTTTAGGCAGTATTTGGGAGAAAGACTTCAAAACCCCTATGAGTTCCTCATGTTCTGCACTCACTGTTATCTTGAAATGTTTTCCTCCTACACCAGGTAATGGGATAGGAGATGGTGGAAGGGCACATAACTCCTCCTTCATCTTTTTCACAGTTAAATTTTGGGGACTATGGTAAGGTTTGTTTGTTCTGTTGTGTTCTAAGCTTGATGGAATACTACAGGATAAGAACCAACTTGCATGATTTAAATTATGCAACAGAGAAGAATCTGGTTGCTTCTAATAGCAGTCAACAGAAAAATAGAAAAGAAAAAGAGAGAAGTATTACTGTCATCATGGGCCCAGATCCTGTGAGGCATTATTTACAGCTGAGGAGCTATATCCAGTAAAGTACTTTAAAAAAAGACACGTGTGCCCATTGTTAGGTGCTCAGGCTTACAATACAATGCTTCAAGAGAACTGGAAGCCAAAACGGTGAAACAAAAACAAATTAAGGTTCAAGAAGCTGATCCTGAGTCTGATAACTAGGGATCCTGAATCTGTTAAATGGAAATGTTAAGGGTGGGTCAGTGTTCAAATCCAATTTCTCTCTCCTTTCCCTTGAGTTTACACACTGTTCTGCAAGCCAGGACAGCATGCCGGGAGGCAAACTCCCTCTATACAGTCTCTTTGATTTTCCTTTAGCTCCTCTTGCTGCCAAGTGAAGAAACAGTGCACTCAGCTAAATGGATCTTCGGTGTCACCCTGATTGTCCTTGCATGCTTACAAACGAGAGCGCTATTTCCTGTGTAACTAATATTCTATGTGTTTACTTAAAAATGCATAAAACACATGGTTAATTTTGTTAATCACCCCCTATCGTCAACAGAATTATTTGAGGCAAGCACCAATATTACTGCCATTTTTCTCCCCTCCTTTCCTTCATGCAGCGGAGAACATTTCCTCAAAACTCTTGCTAGAAAAATGCCTAGTGTGTTTCCTTGGTAGGTTATGATAGAAATTTTGAGTCAGTTGTTTAAAAATATCTCCTTCTTAGATGTTATTTTATAAATTTCAGGAAATACTTTATATCACAGAATAAGTAAAGATAACAAAAAGAAAGAAACCATTCTATCTGTTCCATTTCTTCCAGTACACCAGGGTAGAGGGGAAAGAAGCAAAAATAAATCAATAAGGGAAAGGGTGAGAGATGCAGTGACGAAGAGTGTACACTTTTCTTTCACCTATCAGTAGTATGTCAGGGAATTACAATGAAATATATGTTGTGAATACATGAACAGGAACCTTGTGTGATCTTGTACAGGAAAAAAAAAAAAAAAGGCAAACACAAATTTGAGAAAATAACAACTGTTACCAAACAGATGCTCAGCCACTAGGTAGCCAAAACACGTAATATAAATAGATGTCTTTTTCTAAATATCATGTGAATACAAAAATACAACAAAATTGTTCAGGCACATCAAATGCCTTAGGCTTTTTCCATCTCTTATAAGACTGTAGGCTATTTCACCTTGTACAAAATAGAACATTCAGAGAAGCAAACACAAAGTGAAAGGTTCCTTTTTGCCCCTTCTTCCTTTCTGTTTCAGGAGGATGACTTAACCACACCACCATTTCACAGCAGTTCTCCAGGAATACTAATTCAAGCCCTCCTGACTAGAACAGATTCAAAGGAATATGTGAGACATCCCTAGTTCTGGCAGATCAATGGTTTGCTCATTTTTGTGAAAGCAAGAGATGGGACCTCCAATAGCATCTTTCAATATGTTCCTGCAACCCATAGAAGCTGTGGCTAAAAGAAAGAGCGAGAAGCACTGCTAGAAGCATTTTGTAAAACTAACATAATTTTTGTGTGTTATCTGGTTCTAAATGATGGGTGGAAGGCATCTCTTCAGCCTGTGCTAGATATTCAACTCTCATCCAGGTACTGCACACTGCAGAGCTTAGGTGGGTCTCCATACAGGGAACATGTTCCCCAGTCACTTGGGGGGTGTGGATTCCTTCTGGTGGCAAAGCACAAGAAGAGTAGGAATCAACGTCCTTCAGCAGGTTGAATTCCTGCGTTCCAATTATATAAAGCATTTATGTGCCACTCTTCTCAAATTCAAAAATTGGGTAAATAAATTTTGCTCAATTTTTAAAAGAGCTACAAGTCTCAGTGGAAACTTTAGGTATTAAGCATTCATTTAGAACAAAATCAAATAAGAACAGCTTTTCAG
Organism: Chionis minor; assembly: GCA_013398295.1. Classification (NCBI taxonomy): domain Eukaryota; kingdom Metazoa; phylum Chordata; class Aves; order Charadriiformes; family Chionidae; genus Chionis; species Chionis minor. The sequence continues at coordinate 72,510 of VZSF01003641.1, read as the reverse complement.
CTCCGAAACACAGATTTAGAAGGATAATTTTTATAAAGTGTTTTTTAAAAGCAGGTTTTGTTTTTTAGCTGCAATGTCTCTCTTTTCAAAAGAATATATTAATTTGATCTGGCCTGTAGAAATTCTCAGTGCTATGTGTGTTTGTGTGAATGGTGATGCTTACCTGATCAAACAGGTCATACAGAACTTTCTGAATTACCTCTGTAGTGAAAAGCAAGGTTCTTCCAGCCTTTTGGAGAGTAGACATTATGGTAAGCTTAAACCAGACATGGCCTAATAAATACCCCTTCCCTTAATAATTGTACCATATTTTGGATTCTGCGTTAGTGACGTTCTGCAGGGCTTTATTTGTGGGGAAGGGTGGGAGGAGATCTTAAAGATCATCGAGTCCACCCATAAACCTATGCCAAAACCACCCCTAAACCATGTCCCTCAGCACCATGTCTACCCGTCTTTCAAATACCTCCAGGGATGGCGACTCAGTACTCTACATATAGAGTAGTGAGTTTGTATGTGTTTATCTATGATAATATATCTATGATATATTAATCGATACAATAATATTTACCCAAGTCTATGTATGCTATGCTCATACACACACACACACACAATCTCTCCACCTCATAGCATACATAGCATAGCATATTTTAAGCACCAGAAAACCGCACTTTTGTACACATCAGTATCAAACTGTACTAAAGAGCAGAGAATATACTGCAGGACAACTCAACCAAAAAAACCCACTTGGGAAAAACTGAAAGGATCATCTCATGGCTGAGAGATGAGGCTACTTGCTGAAGGCTCTCCCTTCTCATGCTGGAAAAATGAAGGTGTTAAAAAGTACTGATGATTGTGCTACTGATCTTGAGGTTGATTTCAGCAACTTTTCTTCTTCTGAACTTTGATTTTACCATCCAGCAGAGTATAGAGCACCAAATACCTTCAGGTGTTATGGGAATGTCGTGCTTCTATTTGTATTTTGATGAGAACATTCACTTCTGGAGTCCCAACCTAAGTTTCTTTCTCAGTCACATACTTTTCTGTCAAACCATTTTTATTATCATATTATGGCTCTTTGCTTTAGGTATAATCAATCATTCTTCCCCGCAGTTTCATTTCAGATTTGCCAATAACACATGACAGGCATTTCACTTTTAGACATTGCCTATTTTTTTTAATGGAGATTAATTTTAAAAATAAGATGCAGTTTTAGTGTCAAGGTAATTAAATTTTTGTAGGAGACACTATCTTTCTTTTTGCTGGATCAGCTCTCCTGAACTCATACTTTTAGCAATCTGCCACTATTCTACTCAAATAAAATCAATAGGTTCTGAAGTCCAGCATGGAGAATTTTTTTCCATTAATAGTTTTATTAATTCTGAGATCCCTAAATTGCTGAAACACTTTTTTTTTTAAATTGCCTCATCTGCATAAGAATCAACAGCAGTGTTTGTAAAGTCGCTGTATTACAGAAAGACATATTTGATAAATCTCCACTGTATATTACGCAGTATTGAAGGGTTTCTTTTTGTTTGTTTTTGTCAGCTTTGTTTAGTGGAGTCAAACTTAATGGAGTCAAATGATGTATGACTTTCCCTGTGCAGTCTTGGCTTTGTTCAAGTTGTTGAGGCTTTGTCTTCCAGCTACCTGTTGGTGTCAGCTGGTATTTGGGATTTAAATAAAAAGGCGGGGGGGAGACAGATTTGTTATCTTGCTATTTAACTTTTTTTACCCGCAAATTTTTTCCAGATATTGTAATTTTTCTGCTGCATCAGAATTTTTTAGAAGAAATAAAAGAATCTACTTTGTTTCTAGCTGTTCCTTGGCTCAAGTACAAAAATAAAAGAGAGCCCAGAAATTATAAAGGATTTTGTTTGTTTGCTTTCATCCCTCTGGCACAGACAAGGAATCAAATTCCCCTACTAGTAAGAAAGCAATTTTACAATGATAAAACTGGGCTATGTTCACTGCGCTAACTTTTAGCACGGTACTGTTTCTATTTTTAGTGGCTTTCATTCCAGAAGGACCTGAAGCAAGGTACATAACGCAGCTGCTGTTTGTCGCTGTTATGCTGTTCACTAGCTCTCACTTAGACTACTATTAATTTCAGCAAACTTTGGTTCCGACAGTTAGAATTAGGCAATTTTCCCACTTTGGGAAAGAGAAAAAAGAAGAACTGGTCTCTAGTTACTCTCATACAGTTGTGTTTGATGCTTTCAGTATCAACCAAGAGGCTGCAAGCTTCTAGTGCAAAAATTGTAGTAACATTAGTTAAAAGGTTCCTACCAGCTTCCATGTGCCTTAGGTCAAACTTTCAGTGGTTCAAGTTCAACATATTTCATTCCAATGACTCTGAGTTGCACCTGGATTGAGTTTAGGGAAGGAGCTTTGCCTCTATGATTTGTCTTCATCTGCACTTCTACTCCATGGTTAAGTAGGAGAAAGATACTGGCAGGATGGTAATGAGCAATCACAGCCTTTGGCTCCAATGCTTGAGCACTGCTATTGCTTTTACAATAAGAGCAGGTGATTAAACTTTCTTCCCCTGGAAGGACTCTCCAAAGCCCACCTGTTCTCTTGAGATCGTCTACTAGTCAACTTTGTTCTGATCTGTTATTTTTAGAGTGCAAGGTCTGACGCAAGCTTGCTTTTTAAACAAGGAGAATAAAGCTCCTTATTATAGCAGACCATGATGTTATAATCAAAAGAAGTCAGATAAAACTTTCATCTGAAATTTCAGGTTCGCTTTGAAATAAAGAGAATTTTTCCATTTTTTTCTTCTTCTTTTTCATCTCTGTTGCATTTTTTTTTCTATTTTTTTTTTGCTTCCAGTTTCTGTGGGACTAGAGGGTTAGCTTGAATAGTTAATATCCCAATCCAGTTTAAAAAAGCATTACAGATGGGGATATAATGGAACTTATACAAGAGGAAACAAAACCCCTGAGTCTAATAAAGTCCTGCTGTATCCCTTACCTTAACTGACAGGGAAAAAAAGAAAAAGAAAAAAAATACATATTTTGAAAACATTACATGAGTGTCAATTAAATGTCCATCTGAACCAAGGCTCTGAAACTTGAGAGGAGAATTCAGAATAGCCCTTGTCAGTGGTAAGATATGAATTTCCAGAGCATTCTGGACCTGATGATATATACTTGATTGTTATGATGAAAATATATATAAAATAGCAAACTTTCTGTTTTATGGACACTTTAAAAATTCTCCTGTGCTGTTTTTGAAAGGGCAAGCTCTCTGGTCAAAGACAATGGCTTGATACTGAACTGCTCTGAGAGACATGCCTTACTAGTAAATTAGGAAAATAATTAGAGTTATGAAGTGCGGAAAGAAACATAAATGAAAAAGATTGAGACTAAGATGCACTAGTTTATCAAATAGCTTATGAGGTTAAGACTTAAAGATTTTAAACTGATCTCAAATACAAAAAACTCCAAGACCTGCAGTAAGTCACTTAGTCCTCATCATCTTTGATTCTCACAAGAATAAGATGAATGTCAAATAAGTTGCACACAGTCAGGTGCTCAAACAATGAGAGGATTCCAACAAACTGATTCATCTCTTCAATAGGAAAAGAGAAAACAACAGTCAGAAAGCAAATACATCAAGGTGACACGCCAACAGCTTAAAGCCTTATGTTCCTGCACGCTTAGCCTTTGCTAGGTCTTGCCCTGGCCAGTGTTTGATTTACTAGTAATTATGATTTAGTTGTAATTATTAACATCTACGCAAATCAAAATTGTAATATATGCTTACTAGGTTGTTAGTAAGATCAGTCTTTAGATCCAGCTGAATCCCCTCTGTCCACCACTATTTTTGACCTGCAGCGTCAAAGAGTCATTATTACATATGTATCTTTAAAAATGAGATCTGGTCTATACTTCTGAGTATAATATTAAATATGCAACATCTGATATGAATTATCTTCTACAGATGAGAAGTATCAGCTTTTCAAAATTAAACAAGACTGTGAAATTAAACTGATGCATAGAACCGTGTCTTCTAGTTGTCAGTTTGCACAAAAATGTGCTTTATTGAGCATTTTGTAAATCTGCAGTGAACAACAAAAAAACCCCTGATTATTCCAGTAGGTAATGAAAATTTTAAAAATATATAATGCCACAGGCAAACTGTATTACATAGCAATACATTGTTGACATGTTTTTTTCACGGATATTCAACCGCAGCATTGCCATAGAATAGGGAAAAACTCCATTAATCAAGAACTAGGGATGATCAAGAAAGAAGTTATTCCTCATTGTTCCCCTAAGAGAACATACAAAAGAGATGAAAGGTTTTCCCAGAAAACTGATGCAGAAGATTCAGCTGTCAGAAAGATGAATACCCTGTTTTAGTAGTTAGTACAATGAGATTTTAACCATTGACCATAACCTATTACAGGGAAATTAAGAAAAGTTTCATGGCCTAAACATGGTTTTTGTTTCATAGAATAAGAAGAGTAGATGTATTGTGGACCTACCTCTAATATATTTTTACAGGACTATCTGAGATTGCAGAAAACTAAACTTGATGGTAGAGGGGGTCTTTTCCAGTCTAGAACTCAGTAGTTGTTTTTATGGATAATCTCTGTTTTCAACTTTATTTTTTCCTATTACAATTCAGAAGGTATCCAAAGATTATACGATCATTCCAACACCCATTTTTAGATTCACAGACATATTCAAACAAAACTCTTCATGGTGAAACAGACAAAAGGCATCTCAATGGCAAGCCTAAGGATGGGTTTCACACAATCTATTGTACGCGCTGTAGCAGCAAGAGCTGTGATAAATTTCCTTGTAAAAACGCTTTATGCAAGAATTACAGGCAGTAATTTTCAGATAAGATGTTTGGACAGAGAATTCCTGGAAATACATATTTCCAAATAGCAGGCCATTAAGGCTTCTGAAAACCCACAAATGTTTCTGTGATTCGTACGAAACAGTGCTTGGTATTAAAAAAACTTGGGGTCTCCAGGGTTCATAAATTATTTTGCACAGTTCCCTGATAACACATTGGACCTCAGGCAAGCTATTAATTGTAACTGATACCAAACACAGCACCATGCCAGTAATTATGGTGGTAAAGTACAGTCAGATAACCTCACTTCTCCAGTGAGTTTGCCAGGTGGTTTTATACATCATGACCCAAACTGTACTCCTGCAGTCTCTACATGATGTTGCAACACATTCTGTCCAGCTGTGTCTCCAAAATACACCTGTGATGCCCTTTATTTCTGGTGAAACACATGGACCGCAATCACTAGGGTATTACTAAATCAACATTCCCACCCAGACTGAGTCCTTGTTACTGTAAGCCAAAGCAAAGGAATGCAAACGCCATTTTCCAACTAATCATTGCCTTGCCCGATGATTTTAGGAGTTGCAGGAAACTAGATGTTTGACTGGGCCTTTGTAAGAACATCTTCTGTCCACAAATCACTGGTTTCCGTAGTTACCCTCTGTCTCTGAGCAATTCTGATTATTGGATTTATTTTATGACTGGAAGGTGCAACTATTACTCCCGTAAGCAGAAGCTAGCCTGGCCTGATGTCTGAGATCTGAAACCAGATCACTGGCTTGAAAATCTCAAGCCAAAAAATCCCCAGTTTTCAATCTAAAAGTAACAGTAAACTGAAAATGTCCAGCTGCCAGAGGGACAGGAATTGCCAGCCACCTTCTCGTGGGAGAGTCTCTGCAGTATCTGCAGGGACATAGACAACAACAGTTGCACCACTGAAGTGCAGCAACAATTCAACCCTGCATTAGTTGACCATTCAAGCACTATTCCACTTTGCTTGCTCTTGATTTTCTACCAATCTACCCACCCAAAAAGGAGAAGGTGGCCAGACTTTGGCTGCATTTCACAGTGCAAATTCCAGAGGGGTTGCACTGATCACCAGGCTGGAAAAGGCACTTTAGGAAGGGCTAACTAAATTCCACCACCTTTGGCATTGACATAATATCAATACAGCCCAAATTTGAACCAAGAAAAAGATCTCCCAGGGCCTGTAGCTGTGGGACTCTCAGAGGCTGGATGATTTCGTCTGTGCTATTCCCTTTTTTACTGTGCTTAAAAAAGTTTAAATCCAACACTGAAAGTCACTGAGCAGATAAGACTCTAAGATAACCCAGAAGCAGTGTGCATACTGAAAAGTTAACATTGCAGTTGCACAGTTATTTTTTTATAATCTGGTACAAACCCAAAATGTCCAAGGGGTTTAGACAGTCATAAAGAATACAGCTAAGAAAAGAACGCACATCAGAAGTTCTTCACTTTGTGTTAAAGATGCACGTATGTTCCCAACACGTGGAAGCACTTTGGTAAGCCCTAAATGATGTATGACATGAAAAATCACGGAATACAATTCTGTGCATGCCATGCCATGCCATGCTATTTATGGAAATAATAAACAGAAACAGTGCACAAAAACTGCCTCCGAATTCTAAAAACAAAGCAACAAAATATTATTTTTTAATTGTTTGTGGTAGTGCTGCTCCCTAGACAGTCTCTGAGTAGAAATATTTGTTTGGCGGAGGCTGAGCCTCTCTCTATACTCTGATGCAAACTACAGTAGAACACAGAAAATACCTTAAGAAGTGCACGAGATTTAACTATTTTTTCCTACGTATTTTTAAACCTGTCTGTAACATTGAGGAGACTTTTACAGACAGATTGCTGAAATGAAATCCACAGTCAAAACGAGTGAGAAAGCAGTTGCATTTCAGCACAGGCAACATCTCCTACAAAACCCAGAGACCTTTTCTGACACTGACAATTCTCCAGGAAGGCAATGCTATGAATAAGCCAAGCAATACAATTTTTTAGATAAAAATATGGTTTTAGGGCAATCAGCAGTGCCCTCACTGTCAAATTTGTCAGCATTGCTTGACAACACCAATCATGACTTGCTACTGATTCATCTTAGACCTGACAAAAAAAGAAAGAATTGCACTGACCCTTCCTTTGGGGAGATCATGACTCTGAGGGTTCCAGACATTATTTAGGATGTACAGGATGCACAGGATGTATGGGATTTCTCTTGACATCTGGCTTTTTTTTAAGGCATTCCTCAAGTTATGCAGAAAAACTGCTCACACATAACTGTGTGCATAGATTAGCTGGTCCTACAGAACCAGAAACAAGTCTGCGTATTCTTGAGCACCATCTGCTGGCGCTTTTTCCATTAAGAGTCGCACAGTTCTCATAGAGCACTGGAGTACCGGGCTGAGTACTTGCCAATTTGCCTTCCGTGAGACACCTCATTATAGATGTTAAAAATAATTCCCATTAATTGCCTTAACCTTGGGTCAAACCCACTGCTCTAGCCATTGGGGAAAAGGAAACAATCTTCACAAGATCATTCTTTTTAAGTCTCTTTGAAAAGCTCTTCTTATTTCAGAAATCTGTCACTTTCTCTGTAAGCTCTTCCACACTGTGACTTTTCAATGCATTCTCTCTAATATTGTAATAATTCATTCAAAGTTATTTACATTACATTTGGCATTTCTATGCATCTATTATTTGTTAAATACATCTGACTCAAAGCTCTTTACAGTTGCAGCGTCTTTCCACCCGTTCATGAATTCTGAGCCCCGGCATCACATTATACCAATTCTTCAGGGAATATGTGAACCAGTACACAAAAAATGCAACACAAGGCATGTATTTACAACATCCCAGCAAAAAATCTGGAGCTCTCAATGTGTCAGCTAACGGAGAATGGGTCTGGAACACCCATTTTTTCTCTTTCAGCTAAAATTTGGGCCAGCTACAATCCCAAATGCTTCTTTGACAAGATCTTTGCTTGAGCTATGATGTATTTTGACCAAACACGGAAAAAAATCCAGCAAACACTGAAAGGTTTGCTGAAATTGCTGTACACTTTTGCTTATATTATAGGATTACTGTGTTTAAGACACCGGCAATTAGCAGCAGTAATATTACCCATTTGAGAGCATCCAAGGTCAAGATCTTTCTAATGGGAACTGACATCTTGCTGTCCCTAGAGAATGCAAGAGCAGGCAACACAAAGTATCATTTTTCTAAATAACCTGTTGTAATATTATACAAATTACCCCCTGAAGTCACTGGCTATGCAAATTCTTTATGTTTGTGATTAAAGATTAACTTTGGACAAACCTATCCAAATGCTGGCATGTATCTTGCAAGAAGATGGGGTAGGAAGTAGTAGAGCATTCTCTACATCCCTACACAATTCACATAAAGTGTTATTGAGTTGCTACTGAGAGGGAATATCAGCATGTGAGTATCCTGGAGTCTTTTAATATCAATTAAAAATCAATAATCTCTCAGAAATCCTTGTACAGCTAGAAATTACTAGAGTTTTCCAAGGATATATATACACATGTTGTTTAAAAATTAAGTAAAAATACTTCTTTATAAAACAAAAAGTGGCTTTAATACCTCAATATCAAATACTAAAATGGTGTGACATTAAAATATTATTAAAATAATATTTAATCCAAAAGCAAATATAAAATGTGGTCCTGAAAATGTAAATGTAAGAAGTATCCTTATTATTTGGTTTATTCCTCTCTTAAGACATCAGACGTGCATAGAAACAATGAAAATTAAAATGTGGGGTAAAATACTGGCATTTTTTAAAGCTGTAATCCTCCAGAGACGTAAAATATGAAAATGTGCATACTAGAACAGGAAATTACAGGCTTTTGTCTTTATTATTGTCTGTTGAAGGATGTGAAAAAAGCACTGATTGAAAAGATGTTTTGGCTTTCTGGGGTTCCTCTGAGGAAGTCCTTCTGGAAAATTGGAGATATCTATATATACTCTCTCTGTACATGTAAAATGGATATTTACTGAAGAAACTTGTAGCAAGGAAGTAACTACAAACTTGCTACAAACAAGTAGCAAGGAAGCCTTACACAGGAGAATATAAAGCTATTCAAGCATAAGGACAGTGTATGTAAAAACATAAGTATTATTTAGTAGTTCTAGGCAGGTTTGTTTGCTAATCCAGATGCATCACAGCATTTTCCCTACATGGACGTGGGCTCACAGGTGCACCTTCCCAGGTGTACCAACATGCCACAGTTATTCATCTTTTTTGGCAGGGAAATCTGACTTAGAAGGGAACAGATCATGAAAAACAGCAGCCACACGGACAGATGGAGTGGATAGTTTAGGCAACATGAAGTACTGCAGCTTTTGGAGGTGATGAGAACCTCTATAAAGGAGCCATGCCTATTTTTGCCCCTGTTTATGACAACACTGTGTACCGAAAAACCCATGCCACCATCTCTAAGCTAATGACACTTCCTTCCTGCTCTCCTTGAGATCATCTCTTACAGACCTTGAGCCTTGCACTTAATTTTCCTGAGATTAACTGACACGATTTTCCATCTCATCGCCAGGACTCTAAGCCATCCTCTGCTGTGGACAGCCATGGTCAGCTCAGGTATCCTAACTTTTTCTCTTTCTGTGATTGTCCTCTCCTGAGACAAAAGGCGATGATGACTAATGACCAGGCAGCCTTAAAAAAACAAAGAATGACCATTCAACAACCAAACATTTAAAAGAAAACAGAACGTAATGCCTTGGATGCATGTTTAGCTTTCCAAGATGCCGAGCTGGTAGATCTAACCCCTTACAGGCATTTCCACAACAGCTGTGCTCCTGGGCAGTTGCCGGCAGCTGGCCACCAGCCGTTCGTTTGGCAGTTTGCTATCTCTCAGTCAGAAGAGTTCAACTCTTCCATCTTCCTCTGTGACAGATATAGACTCCTGGAGGTGAGTCATTTCCCTGGTGTCATTCATGAACTTGCCAGCGCACACTAATGTGAAATTTCCTGCAGAGGCGCCATCAAGGGAGAGCTTCACAGGTGAATAATCCTCAGGTTGTTATTCTCCCTCTTTGCCCTAACTACATGGATTAAGTACGCTATTGAGGAAGGGGCAGACAGGATAAAACTTTACATTTCACAATTCTATACACCTGCTCTAAGAAGTTTCTCACGGGATAAAAATTCTATTTTTTCTAATCAGTTCTACATTTGTTAAAAGTCTAGTAGAAAGTTTTACGTTCTAACACGCATGTGAGAGGTGTTCTCAGATATCAGCAATTTCAGGGTCCCCTTCAAATACTCTTGCCGTCAAATCTAATCACAATTGCCTGCCTATTGCTATCATTAGTAAAATCGAAACCACAGTTGCGCATTTCAGACACAAAAAAAATTCAAAACTACAGCAAACTGAAAGAATTCAGTGAGCTGAAAAGCAACCACAATCAGGGAATTATTTGTAGCAATATAAAGAAAGATTAAATTTTAATTAAAGCACACAAGATTAGATTAGTGAAAAAATCAGGGTGATTTTAGATACCTGTGTTTCTGGTGGCCAACTTGACAACGTTTTCCTTTGGAAAATGCTGAACACCCAGTTTCTGGAACAAAGGTACTTGAAAGGTACTAAGGTATCAGCCTCTGCTTCTCAATCCCTCCTCAAATCACCGCTTTTGCAACTAAACATGTTTTGGTAGACGTAAAATGAAAACTGTAATATACTCAAATTTTTATGATTTTATGACATTGTTACAAGTTGTAACTCATCCCAAGACAAAGCTTCTCACAAAAGCTTAAACTAATGATTCAGGAGGCATTATACTACAAAGGAATTCAGTTTTGCTGGGTACCATCCTTTTAAATTTTGTGCAGCAAGGAAGACAGAGCAACATACAACCCATGACACAGTCCTGCCAACACGCCATCTCTACGTCTCTAGATTATACATACCAAAAAATAAAAAGCTGACTGTATACTTTATGATAAAAATTTGTTTAAACTTACATGAAATGCCTAGCAAATACCTGTGCAGTGTAGTATGAAGAAGCTATGGTTTAAAGATATTTCCCAAATAAGTACAGATTGGCTTTAGCTCCTTGTCCACAACAGAAGGAAGCTAAAGACACTCTAAGGACATCCTGACTTCAGATGTAGACAAAAGAAAAGCAGCTCTGTCCTCCTGTAGTCCAAACAACAGTGCTATTTCGGTCATGCTGAAGTCAAGTTTTCTCTCCTAAGAAGAGTCATTTTGTTATCAAAGCCCTCTCAGAAACCCCTTCTTGATGGTTTATCCTTGAACTTTCTCTATATCTTTTGGGTCAAGCCATGCTTCAGCCTGATTGTCAGAACCTGTGAAGTTTTTGTCACAAAAGAGGGAGAGTTGCTCCTCCACAGCCTCACTAGACATGATGTATTGCTAATTGCTCGCCTTTAGAATCACAGAATGGCTTGGGTTGGAAGGGATCTTAAAGATCATCTAGTTCCATCCCCCTCCCACAGCTGATGGTGTATTATTGTTGACCCAAATATATATTTCCAGGTATCTTTGTCATTACTATCCAGAGTTGAGTTAACAGGTAACTACAATTTCTGGAGTAGCTTTTTAGGATGGTTGTAAATGACACAGAATGTCACTGTTCCAGGAAAACATTCAGTACACAAAGCCCAAAGACTACATATGATTTATTGGAAAACCGCTTAAGAAGAGTAAAGCTTCCTTTTGCAAATATGTTTATATAATACTGTCTTCCAAAAACGGTCCACAGAAAGGCTATCTAACAAATCACAGGCTATGACAGAATGTCACATCATTACTCTCATATTTGTTATTTTCTATATGACTTCTAGAGAAGAAGAATTTTTATTACTCTACCAGAGGGATGAGTAAATAGATCACAGAAAGACCTAAATGACAACAGTCTGCCCTTAAACTACCCACAATTTCTAGACTGAAACTATTACAGATGTCCATGATAGCCTATAGCAGCTACTTAGTTTCTGTGAAAACGATGTATTAGCTATTGCATTTTCAAGTCTGACCTTTCTATTATTAGTTATCAAAATCTATCTTTGACAGTCATCAATTGTATAGCGTGTCTTTTTACAAAATGAACTCTATTCCAGCTTTTTCCTGTTGGAGGGAAGGGACTGATAGCACCAGAATTCATCCTGTGGCATTTCTGAACAAACCTAGCTAGGACACTGGTAAACAGAAGGCTTCAACTGTGTTCCTGACCTGGCCACCTTCATTTGGTCCTTATCCCTTTGTGGTAACTTGCCTAACATTGGATGAAGAGTAGGAGGTTTCCTAGAGGGTTTCTAAACATCACCTGTTGGAGAGCCAATGAGTATACCTGGGATGCATCTCAGGAGCCTCCAGGGCTCTGCCATGAACCAGAACAGAGCTGGAAAACAGGAGAGACTCGTTCTATTTATTACTTGATCTTCATGATCACTACTGTTTCCAGGCAACCATCTGTGCCTTCTTCCCATGCCTCTTTTGTAGACTATGGGTTACTTGAAATAGTTGCTGCTATTTTATAGTATTTTCCAGTAGTATAAAACAAGCTGAGAATGCACTTTAGCTATAACTCCTAAATATGTACATGCACCTCCTACCCTAACTTTAGTTGGAAAGAAAAAGCACATTACCATATCAGTACCTCACAGTCTTCTTGTAATTCACTAGTTTTTGTTGTTGTTCATGCTCCATAGAGCATGGAGTGCTGTGTCATTGAGAGACTAAACAGCCCAAATTAAAGAGAGAACTTGGGACAATGGAAGGAATCAGTACAACTTCCCAGGAGACACATTAGTAATTCAAACTTTGGTTTGTCTTTCCTTGCTAAATAATGTAGGATACTTCACAATTAAGCTTCCTGAAAGGGAAGTTATTACTTGGACAAACCATGAGGACAAGTGTTTTCAATAGAGGTCAGAAAGAGGAATCAAGTCTTGAGAAAATATTTCTCTCTCTAACATGGAAGAAAATAAATTAACTACCTGCTTGGACATCATAATTATTCATGATACCATAGTATCAGACAGACTAAAGAAACATGGAAGATACTGTACAAGTAATATTTCTTTTCTGTTTTACCAAAACTCTGAAGAGCAAAACTACTTTTCTTTAGATAACTCTAATTGAAGTATAGTCAGTAAGTGCTAAGTACAGCTAGAGCATTACCAAACTTCCCCTATCATGTCTGGTCATTAAGCTGTCACTAAATCTGTACTCAACCATTTCTTTTAGAATTTTGCCATAATACTACTGAATCTTTTTTTTCTTCCTCCTATGCAGTAACTCCACGGTTAACTCGCCAGCACCACCAAAGGAAGGAGTACACTCACTGCTCTTCTCCATTCATTTCTCTTTCTTTCTGTTCAGTTCATAAACTCTGACATTTCAAAAGGCTTAATCTTTTATTAAGTTTCAGCTTACCAAAAGCTGTAGGTCAACTCAATATTGGGCGAATGCTCTGGTATAATGGGTGGCCTGTTCAAATGTGTGTATAATCTGTAGCAACACCACGGCTCTGTCACTCTGGTGGGAAGTGCTGGCTGACAAGGATTTTGAGCTTGCCTCATCATTCCTTCAATCTATATATGCCCAGCCCCTGCTGCCTCACTCGCACGTGTCAGATTCCAATCAAAGATAAAAATGCATTGTTCCCTGCATGGAAAAATCACCTGCTGCTAATCCTGGTTTGCAAGCACTAAAATACACCAGTAATAATATTTTGTGCAAGCAGGTTTATGGTTGCTAAGATATCTTAAACTTGCATTTCAACTCTTTTGAGTTGAAATTTTGTAGTCATTTAAATTTAACTGTAGCTGGGTCCAGTTCAGGATTTCAGCTGTTACAATGACTGCTTGGTTTGATTTCATCAGCATTTGTACATGTTGTCAACCTTTCCTGCATTATAATATACTTTATATCTGGGAATGTCCATCTAAAGAAATGAGAGATTTCTGTATGAGGAACAAATATCTTAAAGTTTTCATATTTTCACATTTTGTGTGGCTATATTTAAGTATAAATATTTCGAGCACTGTATTTCTAAGATGAAATTAGTGATCTTATGCCATGAGCTTATTGTTGTCCTTTTTTGATAGTATCCTCTGAAGCCACAATACAGTATTACCATTGCTAGTAACAGGTCATAAGCTATGCACTGAGTTTGCAAGGCCTCAGGACAGATCCTCATCAGGATTGCTCTGTCTGAGTGTTTCTCATCCTGCCTGTATCTTTGTTTTACTTGGTTTAACTGTCACAGCAATTTCTCTAATTGACCAGGCATCTGTGTCTAATTTTTTTTTTTACTTTTGTTTATCTTTGTGAGCTACAACCCTAGTTTGGTATAGATAGCACTAACGAGCAGTTGTTCTATGAGGAGTGAGATATTTAGAGCTAACAGCATAACACGGTGTAGAGAAACACAGGCTGGTACAAGAGCTGGGGCTCGCAGAAGGGGAGACACTTGGTGCCGCGCAGAGGAGAGAGGGTATGGAGTGGTCACAAGTGGTGTTCCCCAGGGCTCAGTACTCGAGCCAGTTCTCTTTAACATCTTTATCAGCAATCTGCACAAAGGGATTCAGTGCACCCTCAGTAAGTCTGCATATGATACCAAGTTGGGTGGGAGTGCTGATCTGCTTGAGGGTAGGATGGCCCTACAGAGGGATCTGGACAGGCTGGACCAATGCACCGAGGCCAGTGATATGAAATTCAACAAGGCCAAGTGCTGGGTCCTGCACTCGGGTCACACCAACCCCAGGCAGCGCTACAGGCTGGGGGCAGAGTGGATGGAAATCTGCCCAGCAGAAAAGGACCTGGGGGTGTTGGTCATCAGTCAGCTGAACATGAGCCAGCCGTGTGCCCAGGTGGCCAAGAAGGGCAACAGCATCCTACCCTGTATCAGGAATTGTGCGGCCAGCAGGACTGGGGAAGTGACTGCCTCCCTGTACTCCCACTGGTGAGACCCCACCTCAAATACTGTGTTCAATTTTTGGCCCCTCACTACACGAAAGACATTGAGGTGCTGGAGCGTGTCCAGAGAAGGACAACAAAGCTGGTGAAGGGTCTGGAGAACAGGTCTTATGAGGAGCAGCTGAGGGAACTGGGGTTGTTCAGCCTGGAGAAAAGAAGGCTGAAGGGAGACCTTATTGCTCTCTACCACTATCTGAGAGGAGGCTGTAGAGAGGTGGGACTCGACTTCTTCTCTCAAGTAACAAATGATAGGACAAGAAGAAATGGCCTCAAGTTGTGCCAGGGGAGGTTTAGATTGGATATTAGGTAAAATTTCTTCACTGGAAGGGTTATCAAGCATTGGAACAGGCTGCCCATGGAAGTGGTGAAGTTGCCATCCCTGGCCTGGAGGTATTTCAAGATGTGTAGACGTGGTGCTGAGCGACAAGGTTTAACGGTGGTAATTTGGCAGTGCTACTTTAATGGTTGGACTTGGTCTTAAAGCTTTTTTCCAACCAAAAAGATTCTATGATTCTAGGACAGGTCATGAACAGGCACTGGACACCCTGTGGCTATAAACAACTTACCCATGGTTAAAGCCATGCAGACCTGGAGCTAGACAAAACAGGTTTTGGAGGTAACAAAGAAAACAGAGATAAACTATCTATTAACACATGTACAAGGAACCATATGCAATAAATTCATTTGGAAATTACATGGAGCTGCAGATCAATGGAGAAAGAAAAAGGTGTCAAACTGCAACAGCAAACATAAAAATGATCCCACCTGGATCTTAGTGTGAGGAAGAAGAAAGCATAAAAATGAACGATTCTTGATTTAAACTTTTCAAGTTGATTCAACTTGATTTAAGTTTCCAATTGTCCTTACAGTAAATACTTGTCTATATATGTAAGGTGTATTTTCTCCTTGCCTGCATCCAAGGTTTTCAGCTAAACAGTTCCTTTACTGTGCTGTAAGGTACAATAAAGTCCCCAAAACACAGGTTTTGCGTGGTTCCATTCACTTACATGTATTGATTTTAGTCCTAGGTTCAGGGAAACGGAATTATTAAACAGCGTTGCTGAATATCTTAAGTTAGCTGAAGAACAGAAACTTGCTTTTGGTGACAAAGAGGGTTGGGCTTAGGGAAATAAAAATAAACCACAACCACCTCCATGTCTCCAGAGCTACACCCCAAATTCTGAATGCCAAGTTACCCATTAATAATGTAAGAATTGTGTTCTTGCATCTCTTTCCCATGCTACTATCCCTGATATTTATTTACCAATATTCATTAGCAACTAACTTCAGTTACTAACTTCTTTAGTGTTAATAATGAGAGGATAATCAGATAGAAGCCCATAGGAAAAGAGAATAAACAAATTCCTCTCTATGGCAGAATTTTTTTTTTTTTCTGTGGCTTTCAATTGTCTTGTCTTTTAATTTGCTGCCAATTTCAAAAACAATTGTAGAAATACCAGCAAGAACATTCCCAAGCCCAGGAATAGAATACAAGATGAGAAGTTCAAAGGCTAGTGCTTGTAACAAAATGATTACCTGTTGCTCATTAAATTAATGGCACTTTTTTCAGTCTGGATCATATATGAAAGCAAGGGAGATCACTTAAGTCTATGAGAATAAACACATTTTGTCTTGTAGAGCATTGAGAAACTGATACTATCATTTTGCTGAAGAAAGGATTCCTTCCCCTGCCCCTAAAACTAAAACAGAAAAATACGCCACAGGTTAAAGGGTGCTTTTTATTGGGCCCGTTTTCTTTGTCTTGAAGTTGGACAAGTTTCTAGAGACTTATTCTGCTCTTAAAAATGGAAGTAACCATCCCAATGATTCCCCAGCTTCACTGAATTAAATAGTCCTTTAATTATCCAAGTGCCAGTTACTTTCTTTAAACCAGTACAGATACGAGCAGTCTAATATTTACCCTCTTTTCCCTGAGGATAATTGATCTGCTAGATTAAGATGGTGCCACTGCATGCAGGAGAAACAAAATCAACATAGTAACACTTTTGTGCTAGCTGTTTTGAAGGTTAACAGACCAGATAGGAAGATAAATTCTCAGACACGCCAAATGCCTCTTGATCACAGTAGCAGTCCAAGGCCTTACTGATAAACTTTGTCTCTTTTCACCTGTCTGCTGGTAGCAGGAGTGGGAAGTATTCTGCCCTAGTGCCCCAGTAATAAGGTTGTGTGAATGATGCTTATATTTTTTCATACATTTGTATGATGTCAGCACTTAGAAACATTTAAATGAAAGGGCAACTGTGAGATGTGAATAAATGGTCATGAGAGTAAGCGAGGTGAGGATACAAAATGCCTACACTTTACTCACAGAAGCCTAAATATATGAGTAACTCACAAAGTAATGGAGCACACAGAAGCTGGGCATCCCTGCTGTATGGGACCTGAGCTAACTACCAGATGCATGGGAAAGATAAAGGATAACACTGCAGGCTGCCCTGTACATAACTGTCCAACAGGCCTATTCGTACTCCATTTCCTCTAGTAGCACAACACTCAGGAGCTGGAAGGGTTTGGAGAAAAAGTGGAAAACCTTCCTTGACCAAAACATAATGCAACAGAGTTGGTTTCTTCTCCCCCTTAAGCTCCATCGAAACAACAGCACAACAGGTTTAAGGCACTAGTACAATGCAAGCAGACAAAGCAACAGCAGGATGGTGCAGTGGAACTCCAGAGCCATGGATGGTCTCCCACTCCTCCAGCAGATAGGCAACAACTTTGGCCCAGCACAAGAAACAGAGGTAGCACAGCATGTCCTTGGACAGCTATGAAAGAGCTGCATGTCTTATTCCCAGGAGTGTTACTTCTCTGCACACATGACACAATATTAGATTTTATACCAGTGAAACACTAGACCTCAGTTCAATAAAGGAATCACTTCTTCTGTATTATCAGTTTAGCAGAGTAACAAGGGAGTGAGGGGTTTTTTTAAAAAGCAATTTATAAAACCAGTTTTTAATCAGCTCTGGCAGCTAATTAAGTTATTTCCAATTATGTAACTGTACTGCTTATTATAGAGCCTAAAATACCCTGAGAGAAACTGTTTATTCTGGAAAACTTGTCAATTTTGCCAAGATCCCATTCTATGGTTTTACTCTCACTTCATACAATTTAATTTAATTTTTATTTTTTAATCCACATCAAAGTGCATGTATTGTCACCCAGGTAGAGGGAATTTTTCCAGGCAACATCTTGTGGTAACTCAAAATTGTCCTTTAATCTACTTTTTAGACAGACAGACAGGCAGGCAGAATATTTTGAAAACTTTGGAGACTTGGTTTTGTTATCATTAATCTAAAACGTCCCCTCTATCTGTGTCGTGGTTTAACCCTAGTCAGCAGATAGAACCACATAGCCGCTCACAAACTTGCCCCAGTTGGGATGGGGGGGAGAATCAGAAAGGTAAAAGCAAGAAAACTCATTCATTGAGATAAAGACAGTTTAACAAGTAAAGCAAAAGGTGTGCGCACAAGCAAGGCAAAACAAGGAATTCATTCACTGCTTCCCATCAGTAGGCAGGTGTTCAACCATCTCCAGGGAAGCAGGGCTCCATCACGTAACAGTTACTTGGGAAGACAAATGTCCTAACTCCAAACGTCCCCCCCTTCCTTCTTCTTCCCCAAGATTTATAAACTGACTGTGATGTCACATAGTATGGAATAACCCTTTGGTCACTTGGCATCAGCTGTCCCAGCTGTGTCCCCTCCCAACTTCTTGTGCCCTCCCAGTCTACTCAGTGGTGGGGTGGCGTGAGGAGCAGAAAAGGCCTTGATTGCTTAACAACAACTAAAAACACCAATGCACTATGTCAAAAGTATTTCCCATCCCAAATCCAAAACACAGCACTATATCAGCTGCTAGTAAAAAAGTTAACTCTGTCCCAACTGCAACCACAGCAATCTACAAAACTTTCTAAGGTAGACTTCATCTGCGGAAGGAATATTAAAACAGCACCTGGATCCTCAGTTTTGGTGCAAATAGGCAGTTTTACTGCAAATAGGCAGTGAATACTTGAGCAGTGAATGGTTGCACACCCCGGGTGGGTCAGCTGGCCTGGCACCACCTCTCTGCATATGGAAACATAGCGCCAGTGACGCTGACAATTGCAGAATCTTAACAGAAGTATGGGAGCAATAGCAGAAGAGCAGCTATAAGAGAGGCAAGTGCTGATGGCTCCTGGATTAACAGGTCATCCAGAGCCCAGCACTCAGAAGGATGTGGAGCTTCCTGGGACATGTAAACCAGGAGGCAAAGGACTGTGAGTAAATCCTCATGACTCAAAGAGGTGGGAGAGGATGGAGAGGGAGAAGATCACAACTGCCGTCAGCTCTTAATGCGTGGAGAAATATGTCCCAAACAAACACATGGTCATCAGCCTAGGAACCCAGGACATACATCACAGATTTGCTGGGCAGTATTCCTTGTGCTCTTTTTCATTGCAAAACCCTGCTCAGACCACCTGGATACACGTCCCGGTACGCACACATCTATGGATGTGAGAGGGTGAATGTGAGTGAGATGATATTTGTCTTTAAATGAAATAATTTCTCTTTCCGACAACATCTTGCATTGGACATTTGCTACAATGCAGCTGTATTATACCCTACACAATCTATCTTGGAAAAGGAAATATATTTGATATGTGTAGATGTTTGATACCTGCATAGAAGAAACACCCAGCTAAGGAAGCAGAAACTGCTTTGAAAATTTGCTGTAAATGCTTCTGGAAGCTGTGAATGAAGGAGAGGTGGAAAAATAAATTGGTGCTCTGATTAAATTCTTATACAGGGTAGAAAGCAACACGCCCCCTTGAAATTGTCTGAAAACGCAGTTCGTTCATTCCAAGGTAAACATTAATGAAATCACAGGCTACAGATCCTTGGAAGAGTCCACCAATATTTGCTCACCAGTTGCAGAAACAGTAGTATCCAGTAGGTCTTCAGTGTTTCCTCTATATTTTGGAAAACCTAAAGAGGAAAGACAACTCATTAGTAATATCCCTCCAGGTCTTTTTTACAAATCTCTGTAGGGTTTCGAAGAGATATTTTGACAAATATGCTGCAGAAACAGACGCAAACATGAGCTGTATACAATTCAAAGCACTACATTTTAGGGGATCTGTTACCAAAAGGCACTATAAATTAAATTAGGGTTTACTTTTGCCAATATAAAACTTAATTTAGCATAGCAATGTAATCATTATAGTTGATTAAAGCCAAATAGTTATGCATATGAACTTTTGGAGGATATACTTTCATTACACTCTTCTTTATGTCAACAAATAACCGTGTTAACTTACTTTTCTCTGCCTACTACCCATGAGTCTCCAAGAATTTTTCAAGACCCATGAGTTTACCTATTCCTTTTTCACTGGAGAGAGGCACAGAAAAGCTCTGAGTTTTCACAGATGCAAAGAAAATAAACCAAATACTTTAACTCCCACTCTTCCTCTCCAAACATTGATCACTGCAATGCTCATACCCGAGACGTATGTACTGAACAATGAAACAAAGTTTCAAAAAGTAAACTGCTATGAGAAGATGCAGAAAGACTCAGAATTGTGTCTGATGGGGTCTTGAATACTGTCAGCTTCAATTACTTAAGGGAAAAAGCTTGATTTCCAATACCATCTTTGCCTCTGTATTGTTCCCCTAAAATTTATAACTGTTAGTTAACTAAGAGTTAACTGGGGTGAGGTCCCAGTACTGGAAATGCTGATGATTATCAAGTAGGAAAATATCTTTTTGAGACCTCAATTGAAGCCTGACACAGAAGGTTTAATAATTATTTCAATTTACGTATATCCTGATTTTACATGTATTTGCCATTTCTGTGAAAGCTACTTTTTACAGAACAGCTTTGTTCATAGAAAGGTTGCTCTGGCAGAATTATTCAGAGAAACTGAATCCCTTTGAAGCATCAAGGACAAAATAAGTTCATTTCAGCAAGGTCTAATTTGCTTCTGTGGCTTCAGAAGATGCTGGATCAGATCAGCACAGAGTATGCTGCCACTGTCATTGCCATCCACTTCCAAACAAACTCACACTGCACATCTGAAAACAAGTCTTAAACAGAACAAATATAGAGTGGTTTTTCATCTGTGATAGAATTTTTTTTTTTAAAAACCAAAGGAGGTCTGGTAGTTTACCTATGTGGGAAAGTTTTAATTAAATAGCTGCCATGGATATTAGGCATGCCTTTCATTTGCTGACTAGGGATAGACAAACTGTCTGCTCAACTACCAGATCAGTAAATTAATATTTTATTTTTTTAAGTGTGCGCTTAGCAAAACCATAAAATCTGCAGATTTCTGGTCTACATGGTGTGGAAGTCAGGTCGGGTAGACTGAAGTTTCCCACTGTATGTCTTCCTTCTGGGGAAAAGGAAGCCCTAGCAGAACTTCTAGAAAAATTTGACAACAGTCATTGTTATTCTATGATGTGATATTCCTTTGCACATGTCTTTTCAGAGTTATAGATGTGAATGTGTAGCCTGTTGTAAACATTGATCCAGTTTTAAGCTCATGTTTACAAAAAAAAATGCTGCGATTGCAGTCCAAAAGACCATCACACCCTGGGTTTAAGACAATACCATCAATTTAGCGTGCTCAGCCTCCACCTCTGCAATTCCCACTCCATTCATCCAGCCTAAGGCACATTATTTAGGATGCCTCTGCATTAGATGGACTGGAGACAGCCCTTCACACAAAGGTGGATTTCAAGTTCCACACGACTTCACACCTCAGCCCTCACAGCAGTTCCCTGCAACGACATACCAGGACGTCACCAGCAGTGTACACAACTAATCTTAGCTGCATGTTCAGCTGAGAGACATTAACAGAAAGTTGAAGAAGTTTTAAGAAAGGAAACATTTATGAATTACTTAGGAGCATATTGGAACTGTCTGGTGACATTTTCATAAACTTCTCCATGAGCAGAGTTTAAATGGGAGCCTGATACTCTGGTGACCTGAAGGACCTTGAGTAGGTAAAAGTCAAACAGTGCTGGCACAGATAGTTGCTCAAGGGAGTTTTAACAAGGGTCAACCTTCCTTTCAGATACATCTTGGATAGAAAAATTACGTTGATTTAATTTTTTAAAAGTTCACAGATTTCTCACCTTTTTTTTTCCTTGGTAAGACCAAATTTAACAGAATAAATGGCAATGTTCTTTTACTGACTATTTCTGGTAGAAAGTGTGAAATGAAATCTGGAGACAACATGGTGTACATACTTCAGCAGGTAACCAAATGGTGGTGGGATATCACATGTGCTAATGCTGTAATCTAAAAATCTAAAGATCCACTTCATTTCACCAAAGTCCCTAAACTATGTAGAGATATGCCACAGTAGAGGATTTTGCTTCCATCCCTAGAAAGTTTTTATTATTCAACAGAGCTGGCAGAAGCACAGGTCATGCAGTGTCAGTGCCTGGTGCTATTATTGATGGAAGGTACGCTGTCCTCTCTACTCTATCAGGAATATTTTAGGACTCTCATTTGTAGTAAATCAGTTAGTTCCTTACGTGCAAGTGTGCTGGGAAGTCTAAATGTTACCTACATTTTCCTGTGTTAGTTTTTAAAGTCAATTAAACATATAAGAGAGTGTTCCAAAATGCTTGAGTTCCTTAAAATTTGTGGGTTTGTACTTTGGAAATCATCACTTTCATTTCCATTGAATGATTTGAATTTGTCTAACATGATTTAGAAGTGGCTTAGAGGAGTCTGAAGAAACATGTAAGCACTTACTTAAAAAGCAGCCTCTCCATTTCTCTGTCTACTGTGTTAGGCCCTTGTCAATACCAGCCATCATCACAGAAATTTTCCTTTCACAGGGTTTCTTGCAAGACTGAAAAGAGCTACAATTAAAGTTTATTTCTGTTTTTTGCAGGTTGAAGAGAGCACCGTACCCTGAAGCACAAGGTCTTTCCGTTCCCCAGGTGCAGTTCTTCTCTCGTTGCATAAAACTGTAATTCTGCATTTTCTCATAATATACACCACTAACCAAGGGGTTTGATGCTGTGGGGTCCCATGGGTCCCTGTTCCTCAGCAAAGCTTATAAAACCTGACAACAACCAGTGTTTGAATGAAGGTCATAACAGCTCACTGCAACAAGCTCCATGAGACTTTTACTAATAAAAATGCTTCAGAGTAAAGGAAACTAGATTTTAGGAATCGGTCTTTGTAGCTAAAATTAGGAATGGAAAAACCAAATTCCTAACATGTCCTCAGTAATCTCCTTTATATTTGTGGTCTTTATCATCATAGTACCATGTTAATATGCATTCAAACATTAGCAACATAAATAACAGTGAATTAAGTTTCTTTACAGTTGTGGCCAACTCTAAAAGGGAAGTGATTACCCAACTCAATTTTGCTTTTATGTTTGCCATTACAAGGCAACTATTTCTTAGCTATTTCTTTCTATAGACTATAAATTTTGTCATTTGTCATCTAAACTATTTGTATGAAATAAAACTGTGGTGTTGTTCTTAGTTTCAGAAAATTAGCTAGTTTAGTTCTCACCAGTTTTTGAATGCAAGGAAAGCATTTTTTCCCCAAGTATTCAGATTAGGCAGCATTTTATTCTACGTTTATCACTGATAGTTTCTGTAAATCTGCAGAACTAATGTGGCTATTTTCTAGAAATTTTTCAATGGCTATAAAGAACAAATCGTCATACTGCTACTGAATTTTAAATGGTACCATAAATCGATTTCATCTGCAGTCTTAATCTGCCAAAAAGAATAATCCAGTCATTTTTCCCGCAATTACTAATGACTGCTATTGCAGATTCAATTTACTCAATGGGATTAAAAAACTAATCTAATCCCATGGAAATCAGTGGGAACTTTAAAGCTATGATTTTCATTTTGCTTTCTTAGTTATCCCAAAGACAAAATATTTACCTATAGCAGATCCAAAAATAACTACTACGAGTTTATAAGTTACACTGAAACTTCAAAATTTCTTAGGGCAGGTACAAGAGAAACACACAAGGAAATCTACTGAAGGTATTATGAAGACAACATTCCCCTGAAAGTAATTCCTTCAAGGATTTCCAAGAAACCGAAACAGAAAATTTTCCCAGCTAACTCTTCTGGTCGGGGACTGACCCCCACTGGAAGCTGAACCAGCCACACGTCACCTGACACCTTGGGACCAGGACCAGCAAGGGTCTACATGGGACACTCACTCCAGGTTTGGGAGTCTGTTTTCTTGGCTTTCAGTCATTCTTAGGGCAAGAATCTTCCCATATGATCCCTCTTGCAATTTCCCCAGCCTAGCACTATGACTGTGATTACTGTTCTGGCTTTCTCAAAGAAACAAATATTTCCATTTTCTTGTCCAGGTACCTTTAGACAGAAGTTGTTACTATGCTCTGTTTTCATTTTAAAGTAATTTAAACTGCTATTTTTGCAGTTGTACTTGAAAGGTTTTTGTCAGTTGCACATTTGAAGGCTTTAACAAACACGTTCAACTCAAACATTTACGTTTTAAGATCTGTAAGTTTGTCTTAATTATTAGATTTTCTTACACAGTCTAAGCTGTTAATTATATTTGTCACTCTACTCTTGATAAGATTCTCTCTCTCTGAAAATCTGCATATTGCCCTCAAGCACTGATTGCATTCCTTAGCTCTTTGAAATACCTTTTGAACTAGCACTTCTCCAAAATCCTGTTCTTTCCAGGATCACCAGTTTTTAAGATTGTATCTTGGACAACAGCACATGAACTTTTGGGTTAACTTCAATTGCCACCTGGGTCAATGTAAAAGAAAATCTAGAAGTTACAGATTACTGCTGATTAATATTTATATTTCATATGAAAATTGTTCCTCATAATAAATGATAATACCCAGTAGAGGTATGGATGCATTACCTCCTTTAAAATATCCATTACACCACGCACTCAAGACTTTTGTTACTTTAAAGACAATCTTGGTCATGGTATCAACCCACCAAGAAAACTCACTAGTCACTTGGGAAGCTTTCAGAAATTTATCAGCAAGCCCTCCTGTGTCAAAAATTGGTTCTCATTGTCACATTTTCATATCTGCCACTACTCTAGGATGGCTTCCAGGTTACGAACATTAATTCCAAATAAAAGCATTGTATGTGAGAAAACAATTATAAGCGATAAGTGAAATCTTAGCTTGCAACTTTATTCAGCCATGAAATAAATAGAGTAGAATAAAGCAGATCCAACTGTTGGCTTTTAGATTTGCAAGAAGATTTTAATGAATGCAACTAGATTTTTATATGACATACAACAATGAAGCAGCTAACGTAGTATAACTTAGAAAATCATAGAATCATAGAATGGTTAGAGTCAGAAGGGACCTTAAAGATCATCTAGGTGCAACCGCCCCTGCCATGGGCAGGGACACCTCCCACTAGACCAGGTTGCTCAAAGCCCCATCCAACCTGGCCTTGAACACTTCCAGGGATGGGGTTTCCACAGCTTCCCTGGGCAACCTGTTCCAGTGGCTCACCACCCTCAGAGTAAAGAACTTACTCTTCATAATACGTAATCTAAATCTACCCACTTTCAGTTTAAAACTGTTACCACTCATCCTATCACTACACTCCCTGATAAAGTCTGCTCATTTGAATCTCTTATAAGCAATAGAATGAAAGAAAGTAATATACTCCCACATTAGTTTTTCTTATTCAACTAGTACACATATTGCAAGCTCAAATCCATGTGATGATTAGGTTACTGGCTGCAGACAGTTTAAGAAAATATAATGTTTAAACAATAAACCACAGTCTCACTAACTCTACTTGCAACTTACCTTCATTGCCATTTTCCAAATGATAATCAACCTGGTCGTGTAAGCCAGATTTTGCCCAGCTATGTGTTCTTATAACTGTTTGGAAGACTCTGCTCCATTATCCCATCCCTTATTAGTGAATCTGTTGGAGAGGAAAACTAATAAGAATAAAAGGAGTTACTTGAAATAATATCTCCCTGCCAATATGCTGTAATGAATGGCATCCCCTTTTTAAACAGGTCTCAGAAATAAAATGAGGAGTAGATGCTGCTCATCTACAAAAGAAAAAAGCAAATAGTAGCACTCAGTAGGTGCCAGTGGACCTTAAGTAGAAATCCCTGCTGAGAACTGGACAGAATTGAGAGAGACTTTTGTTGATTGATTGGTTTTCTACAGGAGGGAGAAAAAGAGGGCCAGAAAACCCATATATCTCCATTCCCTACAAACCACAGAGGATGTCTGTGAGGTATTTATATTTGGAGATCTGATCACTGGACACCAAAATTGTGCATCTGCTGATACAGTGGTGGAAAATTCAAAGCAGTCCGAAGGTCTACAAAGCAACAGAGACAGGTGTCTTCAGCCAAGATCTAGTCCAGCCTCCCTGGAAAGGAATGGATCCACAGACTTGCTAATGGTTATGTCTGAGAGATTGTGCTGGTTTCACTACATAGGTAGGGTTTGAGACAACTTTCTGTTTTAGCAAAAAGAACAACCTTGGTTTGTAGAAGCACAAATTTACATTGAAAATTTTACCATAGATGGATATCTGCTCCCTTCATTGTTTATCAAAGAGACAGAAATGTGATGACCAAATTTAATAGGTAAGCTGTAGTTTTTCTAGTGCCAGTATTTCACAAAGAAACTGGGGAACAATGCCTATCAAACAGATATCTAACTGGCTGGAAAACTATAGTCAGAGAATCACTTTATCAGTGCCAAAATGGAAGCTGTATTTCCTGGGTGATGTCCAAAACCGAGTTCTATTCAATATTTTTCATTAGTGACCTTGATGATGGAGTAGCGAGCAAGCTTTTAAATTCACAGATATCCTCAAACTGAGGAGGGCAGGTCTGGAATTCAAAACAAGCCTCACTAATTGGAGATACAATCAGGGGGAAAAAAAAAAAAAAGGAATAAGATGCAATTTCATAAAAGCAAGTGCTGCATTTTACACAGAGACAAATAATCAGCTGTGCAAACTCCAGGTGAGGGACTAGAGGCAAAGGAGCAAGTCAACAGAGAAGCAGCAAGATAATGACGTAGCACAGAAGCTACTTAGAGAAAGGCAAAAAATATACCAAGATGTATGAATAAGAGTGTCACATGAGAGACATGTGAAGTACAGCAACACTGCTACCCTGTAGGACAGCCTTGAGAAATCACTGTACCCAGTGTAAGGCACCATGCTGCACTTCAACAGAGACTGAGCTGGACTTGCTGGACATATTCCAGAAAAGGTGAATGATGATAATCAGCTTCTCAGGAAATGTTAGCAAATATAAGAAAAAAGTTGCTAGAATGCTGTTTTGCCTGGGGGAAACCAAAGAGGCATACAATGGCTGTAATCAAGCATATTAAAGTTTTCTGCCATATAGGAGTTATCTATTTGTGATAAAAAGAAGTAGTAACAGTCCTAAGATGGAGTAAGAGAGTGCTCTAGGTGTTTCTTTAAATGTCTAACCTGCATCTTTTTCCACTGTGAAACACTGGCACAAACTCTACAAGCTCCATAGGTAGTCTTCAAGACTGGAGATTTAAATTCTGTCACAAATGAGGCATGTATAGTTAGTCCTGTCTTGGAGCTGGAAGACAAGCTAAGCGACCCCTTTGAAATTTAATGTGCCTGGTGTCCTGGTTTCAGTCAGGATAGAGTTAACCGTCTTCCTAGCAGCTGCTGTATTTTGGATTTAGTATGAGAATAATGTTGATAGAACATATTGTTTTAGTAGTTACTAAATAACGTTCATATTAAGCCAAGGACTTTTTCAGCTTCCTATAAGTGAAGAGAGAGAATAGACAGGACAAGCTGGCCAAAGGAATATTCTCTACCATAGACGTCAGTCTCAGTGTATAAATGGGGATTGGCATGGGGGTAGGAATCCCTGATCATTGCTTTGGACAGGCTGGGCAATCGATCATTGGGTGGTGAGAGTAATCATATTGCATCGCTTAATTTTGTCTATTCTTTTACCATTACTATTATTATCTGTTACTGTTCTATTAAACAGTCTTTATCTCAACTCGCAAGTTTTTCCCCTCCTTTTCTCCTTCTTCTCCCTATCCCCGTGGAGATAGCAGGGGGAGTGAGTGAATGGCTGTGTGGTCCTAGTTGCTGGCTGGGATTAAACCATAACACTTGGATTTCTGCAACCTGGGAGCAGGGCAGTCTGTTACCCCAACCATAAAAATAAGGCATTGCTCCACGAGATGCTCTTTGCAATTGTAATTATGGAATTCATCTCATGTGAGCCTTTCAAAACGAGTAAAAAGATTCATAGATTAGAAGCAAACTTCAAAGGAAAATAACGTATTCCCAGCTGTGCAAGTCTGCCTCCCTTTCACAAATATAACCCTCCAACTAATAACATATGCAAATATACAAAGCAAGTATAAGGGAAGAGGTAAAACAGAAAGCCACCGCTTCCTCTGAATTTCCTCTTTTCATCACACATTTATGGGTTTAAATTAGACCTTTATGTGAACCATAGAAGGCTCACTGTCACTTCTGCAAGATAGACTGCAGTAGGTTAAAGTCCCATATATAAAATAAACATAACTCATTATTAGACTGCTCTAATCTCAGAGAAAGGGATGGTGACACAAGCCATAATTTGAATTTGTTTTTATCTTTGAAATTGTCTGATGTTGACTTCTTTTCAACTTGCCATGTAAATAGTTACTTTCCTGGGAAGACTTCGGGGGCATTTGCCACCTTGGTTATGATTCAGGAAGCTCTAAAATGAAGCACAATGGGTAACACAATGCACACTAGTCCAGTTAAGTGCTTATTTTGAGCACAAACCCACACTTCTCTCATAACACTTGTTTCTTCATTTTCAGCTTTAATAGATGTCACAGTCCAGCGTGCTGGCTGGAGGTGACTACACAGGTATATGTAATAGGTGAAAACGCTGTCATAGCAAGCAATTAATGATAGATAAGCACTGAAAACAAATTATTCCCTCATGCACACCTTCTGAAAACTGCGCAGCAGAAGGCATAGTCAGCAGTGATATCCATAGCAATGGGTATGACCCCATTATTCAACTTGTTTTCTATCTTGTAGAATTAAAATCTATGTGGCTCTGCAATACACATTTACATATGAGATACTCATCCACTTGCTTTTCAGCGGAAATTGAAACACCAGGCACTACTAGTGCAGAGTTCTTCTTACTGTGACAACAGTAATCCAGAGTGCCTTTTTTTTCCCTCCATTCTCTCTCAAGATTTAGATGGTTCTCAAGTCTGGATTCATACAACTAAAAGGACAAAATTCTGTTAATTCTGCTCATATTACATAGCAAACAAGTCAGTGAGCCACCTATTTAGATGTTGCATCTCCATCTGAGCTGATTGCAACTGAGGAGGATACAAAAAATCCTGCTGTATTAGCAGGTAAAATTTACTACTCATGTCTTTATCAAGCCTAACAGAAATCTTCACTTTTGTTATTCCTAGTGGATTGTGTTTGTTGGGAGATGCACTAAGGCTTTTTGTATAATGTCTCACCTAACAAGTAGTTGCTAATTGCATATCACCTCACCTGATTTAACATACATGGATCAATCCTTCCGTACGACTTCATCCAGGGCCTCTTTTCAGATCATACATAATGCCTACAAGGCTTAATCTCCTCAGCCACGTCTCTAGACAAGCATTTCAGTTGCTGAACTTCTCACTGGGTGGGCATGACAGCTGCTCGGAAATTTACAGCTGTCTTTACTTGAGCTCGAGGTTATTGAGCAATTTAGTGCTGCACTAATTGGCATAACTGCCTTGCCACCTTCCCCTATACACGAAAGCTGTTCAGTCAATTCTGTCTTAGACCTAGTTTAAAAATAAGTAAAATTACAGGTAAGCTGGGTAGTTTTAAACACAGACATCAGAGAAAACTCTTGAGTGCAGCAAAGCCGCTTTTCACTACTGAGCCAGGGTAATCCAAGCTTAATTATACCTCGAGTCTCTGTGGACCACAACACGAAGACAGCAAGCAAGAAAGTTTAGGTGATGGGAAAGGCTGGATACCTGGGGTACTGCTGGTCAAAGACAGAGGAGTCCAATTTCAGGAAACAGCAAAGAGACGAACCAGACATTTTTGGCTCACAGTTTTGGAATGTAGTATCTAAATTTTGCCTAAATCCTGCCTTAGGTGCAGAAGTGTTTTCCTGATCTAGCCCTGAGAACTTGCAAAGTGTAATCACAAATGCTATATGTTATAATCATACGCAACATGTATGCTCATATATGTCATGCATATTATTCCCTTATGGTACTCCATTCTCATGCCTGAAGTGTTACAGATTTAGGGCAGTAAAAGATCAGAATCTGATCCAAGTAATATACAGAACTTTCACTGATGGTCATGCAATCAGAGTTTTCATAAAAAGCCTCCAGTATGATGTACCTAGTAAATCACAGATGAGAGGAAATCTGGAGTCACTCCTTCTACAATATATATATTATCTTCCTATTACTGAGAGTTCGAAACCTCACTTTTATCTCTGAAAGTCCCTGACCTCTGGCAAGTTTCGGATTCCAAATTTAGAACAGCATCTGAATTTTGCAGCTGGTCTCCCCATTCATAATGTGCCAAGTCAAAACTGAATACATCCAAATTAGAGGGGAGTATCAAACTCTGGACTCACATCTGAGTTGTGTAGCAGAGCCCTTTTTCTAATGCTCATCATGTACACACAGCCATAATGTACAATTATTTATAAAAATCACACTGATCTTTTTTCACAGTAAACCCGGGTAAACCTGCACCAAACAGTTATTAGTGATATTCAGTGTAAGCTGTCACATATATGAACAGTGATAATACAAATTAATCAGTCAAAGCATGCAGCGTACCAGACATTGTGATTAATTTGAGGGCGGAGATCAGATCTGCACGCAGAAAAGATCTACTGAAA
Organism: Chionis minor; assembly: GCA_013398295.1. NCBI lineage: Eukaryota > Metazoa > Chordata > Aves > Charadriiformes > Chionidae > Chionis > Chionis minor. The sequence goes on along the minus strand of VZSF01003641.1, from coordinate 41,758 downwards.
GTGAACAAAAGAGAAACCACCGTTCCTCTACGAATTTGTCATCCGATTGGCCAATTCTGTTTAAAAAAATAGGACTACATAAAATTCTTCCCTGAAGAGAAAACCAAAGTTCAGTTACTCCTCCCATTTCTATTCACAGCTTTCTTCTCCTAATGTCAACTCCATCTGTCTTCCACAGGAACTTAATGTCTTTTGAATTGTCTATTTAATCACTTGCAGGTTTGTCCCCTTGTTTGGCTGTACTCTGCCCTTCATTTGTCAGCTTCAGTGTTCACCACACAGACCATCCTCCCTCCCTCCCCCACCCCCAGAGCTTTTCCTTCCTTTTCAGTATATTGCATTTTAACAGGTCGCTCTTCTGGCGTCCTGAGGTTGCTTTGTTTCCACCCAACATGACCCATTTCTGCTTGGGTGGCAGTATCTTTGTAAGCATATGAATCCCATCTGCTACCTCTCTTTTTCTATGCCCAGCTTTACACGGCATCCTGTCTCTCATCTACTTTCTGCTATGCCCTTAGAGCCCTCTCCCCATCCTACTGGCATCTTTGTGCTTATTACAAGACTTTTTTTCTGTGATTTTTTATTTGGAGTAGAGAAAGGCTTAAGATTGGAATAAGTTTCTCTCCCAGTAACAGCAATTTGTTTATTGCAGTGCTGTTGCTACACAGCGATTTACTTGACTATTTAAGAATCCCTCTACATTATTCATTTCTGTATATAAAAAAAAAAAATTACCAAGAAGAGCACTCAAATTCCATTCGCTTACTCATATGCACTCATGTTCTAAGTGAACACTAACACATATGGCATTCTTCTCCTTTATGAATATACAGAAATTCTAAACAAATACTCTTATTCCTCCTCTGATTATACATCAATAGTTGCAGAGTATTACACAGATATGCCACTGAAATGTAAATCTTCATGGCTGGAACACCCTTGACTTTTCTTTCTGACTGCTACAAGAGTCTACCCATGATACCACATTTTCCAGGTACTATAGAGAAAAATCAACCAACCTTATATGAAATAAGCAATCTTCCTCTGATTTTCACTAACTTCTTTATCATCCTCACTTACACTTAGTGTATTTCCACTTTAGGAAAAAGCAGCATTTCTATCAATAGCCAATTAGATGTGTCAGTCATATTTTGAAACTGGTACTGCTGTATTCCGGAGATAATCCCTCCAGACCCCTGACTAGATAGATGTTTTTGCAAAGATTGGAATCTGCACCGCTGGAGAATGCAAACCCGGGTTTCGCCACGTTTTAATCTGAGCACAGAGCATACTGGGACATGATTTGAGGATTTTATTCAGATATATTTAAGTAAAGTCCAGTCCAGGTATGTTTTGCAACGTTCTGCCTCTGTGTAAACAGGTATGTGATGTTACCTTCCAATGGCCAACCACAGGGAAACTAACGAAGCTACCGAAATTATCAGCTACAACTGCAACAGTTCGTATTTCCCCAGATGATCATCAGGGCTTTTATGTATCTGGAGGACCAGAACCACCCTCCAGATATACTTCTGGACTGTCTAATTTCTATGTTGGGTGACTGCAGAACCAAGTTTCACATGAAGCTTTGATTCAATGCATTTCCATTTGCTTGAGGTGTAATATTTACCTGCTTTATTAGAATGATTGTGCCACTACCAGTCAGAGAGACAAGAAAGAGACAAGAAAAGAGACAAGAAAGAGAAAGACAAGAGACAAGAAAACAATGCTACTTCTGAAACACTCCCAGGTGCCACTCTGGAACTGGAAAGTGAAAAAAGACCAAAAGAGTTGTCTGTGCTTTGTCATTTTATTTTTTGTTAAGATGTATACACACACACACACTTATGTATTTTCTTCTACCACTTCAGGAAAGAAATAGAAGTACAATTTGTAAAAGGAGTCATTCCCAGAATTTAGTCATATATTCTTGCCTTCAGTCTTAAGAAAATGAAAATATATATGGAAGTGCTTAATATGGCTTGTTATCTTACAGTATACAGAAGATGAGATTGACTCAGTTGTAGGCCAGCATCTCTGTGACTTTTGGTGAACTCTAACTCCACCATGACTTGAGAACATTGAAGACCCAAATACTTTAGTAAAACTTTTTGATAACTGCAATCTCATACCCCACCATCAGCTAGCCTGTTTTACAGATCAGCTATTCAAAGAAACAAGTTCTCATTGCAAGACTTACGGCTAGACTTTAAAAAACACTGACAATCCCACATGCTGAGCTCTTTATGAGACATGGTTATTAATTCACATTTGAAAATTATTTGTTGGTGCAGAAATCTTCAGAGCTTCCCATTTACTGTCAGAGAGCTGCCTCATTTTAACAATTTCATGCGTGTCTTTGGTTGACCACAGGAATCATATGCATACGCTTGTTGGCTGTTTCCTGACACTGATCAGGGCTGTGCATGGCATACAGCAAGTAATAACGTTCCAGAGAAGGGTTTTTCTAAACCAGAATAATTGCCTAGCTTGACCTTCTTATATGCTTGTTTTTCAAAACTGTCTGTCCGTGAATAATTACAGTGTCCCTAGCTTGGCAATCTCTTCCCACCAAAGATTCACTTTCTAATAAGCATCATCCCTGGCAACACCCAATTACTACAGAATCAATTGCAGCTTAGCTATAGTTATAAGAGGTAATTAGTCAAAGGACTACAGCAATTAGAGGGCCTCTGCCTTTGCTTTCTAAAAGTCAGATGAAGAACTCTGTTTATGCTTTGCTCTTGTGCCTTTAAAAGCTAAACAAATGTTGATTCACATTCACATACAAATAATGATTTTTGCATGGGTTTTATTCAGTGACTATAAATAAACAATCAAACAGAAAAGCCTAAGAATGGTTAGTGAAATTACATTTAGCTGTCTCCTACCTATTGATGGGAACAGTTTTGATGGTGGGCAAAGTTAGCCTGTTACTAGGGGAAGAAAAAGCAAAGTGAAGCAAAGCATTGTCAGTATAACCATCCACTTCGTCAGCAAAAGCCAAAAAGCCATTCTTTTCAATAAAATGCATTAATAATCAGGCAGTGATTTCAGATGATGTAATGATCAGTCTAACATAAAGTCCACATATAGCATAACCCCGAGTACAAAACTGCAAGGACGCATCTTAGCCATGTCTCAGCCAGGGCTTCAACAGACGTCCTCCCTCAGATCTTGATTTCAGCCTCTGGAAACACATTCCAGCCCAAGACAAAACAGTCCATACCCCAAGCTCACATATAAGCTCAGGTAGATAAGGGGAATCAAAACTTTCCTTTTTCCCTTCTCTACAACAGCTTCTCCTGTTCCTCCAATAGGACATAAGCACTCAACCAGCTGATATGTGAATATCCAGTGACCCGTTCTATGTCACACCACCATTTTGCCATCATTAAAAAAACTAATCTTGAAAATACCCCATAGTTTGCTTTGATCCACTAACGTTGGAACCACTAATTTCTTTATTCCTTAATAGGAGGCTGCACATTGTAACTTGATTAAACACCCAAAGTGAAAATGCCATGACAAGCTTTCTGGATAGTAGTGTAATAATTCCTCTGATGAATAAAAAGAGCTATAAAAATAGCTTGGTTTTATTAATATGGGGAACAAAATTAGGTAAACCAGAACATTTCGAGATTACATCATGTAGCACTTTGGGGTTGAATCTGATTTCATCAAATGTAAAATGATCAGTACAGCATACTTAATGCAAGGAAACAACCTCTTTTCCTGATCTCATTAGGAGTTACATATGACTACAGAAATCATATCAGAAGTGAGCATGTTCAACTGCCAATTCCCATTTTCTTATAAAGCTTTACTTTGTGAGAAAAGGAAAGATTTTTTTTCTGACAAAGTTGAATCTAATGCAAAACTTTTTACTCACTCTTTGATTGTGTACAGCCTTTGAGTTTTCCTCACTGAATGTCTGGTCTTGACGTAATACTTCACCAGAAATGAAAAATAACACACGCGCGACAAAACACTAGATGGACATGCCTATGAGTTATGTGTCACAAATTGTACTGTATTTAAAAAAAAATAGTCCGTAGGTTGCAGTATTAAAAATATAATTCTAGGTGCTAAAAATAAGACTTAAAAAATATTTTTTTGAAGCTCAATGGTTGTTAGCATTTTCAAATATAATCGATATCTCTAGTTTACTAGAACACTGTGTCTTCGAGATAATTTATTCCATTTGATACAATTCTCTGGACAAAAAACCACATTAAAGTATTTTTAATATCCAGATGTAAAGCTTCTGCATTACTGATTTGTCATAAAACATTCAATACAAAGCATCCATAATTAATTAGGGCTGTCTGATCTATCAAAATGCAGATCACTAACTTGATCAAAGCACAGTTTTGTAGATACAAAACTGTAGATAGTAAAAGTCTTGTGGAGTATAAATCTCATGGATGGCATTTACCTTCACAAAGAGGGAGCACGTGTCATTTTGGATGTATTTATTTGCTAGTTTGAGAGAGCGGGACTGAAATCCTGCATGGGCTTGACAACCATGAAACTAAACTTTAGGGACAGGGATTTTCAAGATAAAATAATGGATAGCAAATCACCCACTTTCAGCAACCTTGTTTCTCTCACTCTTAAGGACTCTGCACAACAGGCTTTGGCTTAGGTGATGCTACCTGTTGATCAGGCAACGCTGGGTGATGCACACACAGGCAGGACTCCTCCCAGAATGATTACGCTCTGCTGGACTAGGTGACTACATTGCCCAATGCAACACCATAACAGGGTTAATCAAATAAGGATGGGAACAGATATCTTAGGAAGGATCTGGGACAAGATAGTGTGCATCGCAAGCTGAAAATTAGTCAGTAGTACAATATTACTGTGGAAAAAGAAATTGGTCTTGCTGAAATGTAGATATTTTTCTACCAGAAGTATAGCCTGTAAGGGAAGTGAAAGAACCCTTCAGTAATTTCAGCTTTGGTAAAACCTTAGCCAAAGTATTGAGACCTTTGTGGGACGCTGCAACATACACATGCACAGATTAGAGGGAATCAAGAGGTGAACAAGAAAAATCATTCTATGGCTTGAATATATTTCCTGTAAGGGAAGACTGAAAGAGCTGATATTGGTCAGTCCACAGACAAGAGTGTGGGCTGTACAACATTCCTTAAAAAAAAAAAAAAAAGAAAAAAAGAAATGCTGTAAAGAGAAGATGAATAGTCTGTGTTATAAAGTGCAGCATGGGAGATGCAAGTGAAACAGTAAGAGGAGCTGAGCACTGAAACAGATTAAAGGGACTGTCGAACATCTATCCTCAAGGTTCATAGAAGAAGTTACACTAATATCTGTGGACAGATATATCAACGGTAGCTGGGAAAAACACTTGAAGGTCCCTTTGATTAAATTGGGAAAACAATGATACAGAATTGACCTTTGCCTCCGTAAGACTACCCTCAGTGGTACTTCCATCTAGTAGCACTGAATTGAACTAAATTTTTGCAGCTGAAGACTAAATATGCTAAATATGTTTCATCTATATCTATCAAAGATCATCATAATGACACGATGACAACTAAGCCTGAATGACAGAAGATTATGGTTTTGATTATAACAAAAAAAAAATCTAGCTAAAAGCTGTTCATTTCAAGGAGAGATTGATTAAAAAAATCTATTAAAAACAGAAAATAATGGAAAAGTGCTGTTTTCACCTTAGTAGATGATACTGAAATACAGAACAAGTCAGTTATAGGCTTATCCAAAGCCTGTAGCCATCAAAATATGACATCACATTTATTGTTCGGGCTGACAGACCACTGATAACATGTGTCCCTGCAGTTTCAAAGGATCCCTGTCAATTCAGGAAAATTAGAATTCCTCCAAAGAATTAGCACTAAACAGAATTTAGTTAATCATACAGTCTTGTGGAGAATCAATGTTTTAGAATATTTCTCTGTTATGGAGAATTTTATTGTTCTACAGCAAGATGGGTCTCCAAACCCAATCAGTCTTCATGTTTTGGAGCTTGTAGAAAAGGAGAAGCTGCATGGCCAGGTGAGGCAGTAAGGAGCTTCTTTGCAGCTCCAAAAAGGAAGACACAGATCTTGATCATAACACTGATCCCTGACAGTATATAATGGACATCAGAAAGTCAATCGTATTTCATTTCTGAAAAGTGAGCCAAGGCCATTTCCACCATTATTAACGTTCCTGAAGAGCACAGATAGTCAGAGAGAAGAAGTTGACATATCACTTTCTTATTAATTTCCCACTACTCATTTACTACTGAAGGGAAATATCCTCATGTGATTGGGAAAAGTGACAGCCTTTACAGCTACAAGGAAACCATCTTCATTCCTAGTGACAAGGTAAGTGGTATGATCCTAAAGCATCCCAATGCAACAATTACAGCTGCATTCTAGATAGTGGTGTTCTCCAGGGGTCAGTACTGGCTCCAGTCTCGTTCAAAATATCCATCAGAGACCTGGACAAGGGGACAGAGTGTACCCTCAGCAAGTTTGCTGATGACACAAAACTGGGAGGAGTTGCTCACAGACCAGAAGGCTGTGCCGTCATTCAGCGATACCTGGACAGGCTGGAGAGTTGGACAGAGAGAAACCTAATGAAGTTCAAAAAAGGCAAGTGTGGAGTCCTGCACCTGGGGAGGAATAACCCCGTGCACAAGTCCAGGTTAGGGGCTGCCCTGCTCGGAAGCAGCTCTGCAGAGGGTGACCTGGGAGTCCTGGTGGACAAGTTGACCATGAGGCAGCAATGTGCCCTTGTGGCCAAGAAGGCCAATGGTATCCTGAGATGCATTAAAATGATTGTGGCCAGCAGGTTGAGGGAGGTCGTACTTCCCATCTAATCTGCCCTGGTGAGTCCACTTGTGCTGTGCTATGTCCAGTTCTGGGCTCCCCAGTTCAAGAAAGACAAGGAACTGCTGGTGAGAGTCCAGTGGAGGACTACAAAGATGATCAAGGGACTGGAGTATCTCTCTTACGAGGAAAGGCTGAGAGACTTGGTTCTGTCTAGCCTGGAGAAGAGAAGACTGAGAGGGGATCTCATCAATGCCTATTGATATCTCAAAGGCGGGTGTCAAGAGGATGGGGCCAGACTTTTCAGTGGTGAACGGTGACAGGACAAGGAGCAATGGGCACAAGCTGGGACCCAGGAAGCTCCATCTAAACATGAGGAAAAACTTCTTTCCTTTGAGGGTGGCAGAGCACTGGCTGCCCAGAGAAGCGGTGGTCTCCTTCTCTGGAGATATTCAAAACCTACTTACTCTAGGTGAACCTGCTTTAGCAGGGGGATTGGACTAAATGATCTCTAGAGGTCCCTTCTGAGCCCAACCAACACAACCAGATTCTGTGATTCTATATTTGCATGGTAAAATGAGGAAAAATAAACAGAACCCAAGTTTCACTCATCTGAATGGGAAAATCTGAACGTTTCCTCAGACTTGGAGGCACTAACCATCTCCAGAGCAGCAAGCTAACTTTTCTTCTGAAGTTGTTTTTGCACAAGCCTGAGGGACTGGTTTCAATAGACTCCATAGCATAAACAGTTACTCATCACAAAAAGAAAACAAAGCTTGAACTTTTTCTTTCCTGCCTGATGACTCAGTAACATCTAATCAGTGAAAGCTAATCATCAGCAAAGAAGCTGTCGAGACCTGCACAACCATTGCATCCGACACAGCTGTAAGCACGTGGCATCTTCCCAAAATCTAGATGTGTGGAGATGCAGCAGACTGGCATGATTCTGTAGCGACAAACACGTCTCTAGCCAAATGCTCAAAATATAACAAAAGGCAAGTCTATCATAGCTCCGAATCTCTGCAGAGCAGCTGGGCAGGAAAACAGCTGGCTGACACAGTCCCACTCCTGATGAATAAGCACAGAGATGACACAGCTCTCCTCTAGGACACAACTCTTTGAAAGTCTCCTCCCAAGCTAGGGTGAAGCACCACTGTCCTAGGAGGTCAAAATTGNGTGCACCTTGTGTGCACATTAGATTTTAAGCCACTCTTCTTTCAGTCAACATCTATTTTTCTGACAGTCACTAATTCCAAAAGAAACCTATTCAAATTCAATATTTGTCTTTTTTCCCCCCAGTTTTTCCCCCCATATTGTTTCTTCCAGAGAATCCACAATTTTGAATCTGTCATTACATTAATTTCCATGGCAACAAATGGAATACCATAAAGAGTGTTTTAATCCAAGGACAGAGTCGTAGAAAAAAGTTAGATTCTGAAAGAGAGAATTCTTACTCAAAGGTAAATATCAAATATAATTGCAAAGGGAATATAGAAAATTACTTGCTAAGTTAATTTTCTTTTATATACATAGAAGCTTGCTTCTCTTCACAAAGGACATTCTCACCTTGAAATGCTGAATGTTCAGAATAATGTTTATGGGTAGAGGTGATTTAATATGCTAATGTTTATCTCATTTTCCTTGATTACATGGCATGCATCTTTTTTCTTATCAGCTGATAAGCTAGTTTATATTAAAATATGAGGAGAAGATGTTACGCTTGATTATTCTCAGTGGCATCTGCATATTTCAGTAGGCTATGGGGTAACACAATTTGTGAGAGCAGAAAACAGGCACATTTATAATGACTTCCAGCCTGATGGATTCCACAACCCCATACAAACCAGGCTGGATCCAAAAGCCAGTTAAATTCTTGCCTAGCATTATCTGCTTACTTCTTGATTCTTCCGTTAAGCTCCTGAAGTCCCGGAGAGATGCTGCCAAAAGGATTACGTGGGACACGGTCAAAAGAAACGGGACCTTTTATCCACATCTCCTTTGTGCAGTACAGCTCTTTTTAACCACCGTTCACTTGATCCAGAGCCTTCTGTGGATGTAGAAATAAATATACTGGAAAATAACAGGGTTTTTCATCACTGAAAATACTCAAAGCTTTTGCAAAAATGCTGTTAACAGCCAAGACAAATATAAAACTAAAAAGAAGGGATTTTTTTTCTCAATCCTACTTTTTTTACATGGACATTTTATAGCATGTTCTTTCAAATGTTTTCATTTAACCATATAATTTGTCAGTCAATTTCTAAATTAAGAAAAAGTTGGAACAAAGGAAAAAGTTAAAAAGTTGATGCGCAGAAAGTCTCATGGACTCCTTAGTGACACGAACAGGATAAGAGCAGTTTGATGGGGATGCAGGTGTTACTCTGTGTGTGAATGACAGCCTGTAAACTAAGCGGTTGTTCACCTCTCAAAAAATAATGCTCAAGAGAAAAACAATCATCAACTGAGGTAATTACTTCCCATGAAATAATGCTTATGTCTTCTATTGTACTGTAGCATATTTGGATTTATCAGCCAGTGCACAGTACTACAATGTAACTCTTAGCAAAAACACAGACGTATTTTTCCTAACAATTCAAAATTAAGCAGACACCACAAATGTAATTTACACAGGAGGCATGCTCTAATAACAACTTAAAGACTTCTGTCAAGCTATCAACTATCGGGGGAAAAAAAAAAAGTCTAACTCACACTCAAAAACAACATTAAAAAAGCATTAATGTTGTGACACAAGCTGAGAAAAGTGGTAAAAAGAATACATAAAAGCACGTATTATACAATATCTTTTTCTAGAGGTTAGGCACAACAGGATACCTAGTTAAATTCTTTCTTAATGTGCCCTGCTAGAGAATCAGAGGGCATATGGCAGGGTTCTGTCCCAGTCTGTGCCTCCTTCGATGGCGCCTCAGCCATCCTGTCCTTCTAACTACAGGTTTTGTGTTCCCAAATTCATATTTCTATAAACATCATAGAGCAAAGGAAAAGTAAAGAAGGATTGAGTAAGTATTCAAGGTAAGATTTGAACCTATCTTTGAAGTTTTGAGGGAATGAAAGGACTGGTGGAGGCTTCCCAAGGAAACTCATTGGAAACTTTATTTCACTGGGAAATAACTGACATTTCATAAAACTGTGTAAAACATCCTTCTTAAGAAACCCTCCAGTAATATAAAACTTGTCTAGTCACACAATGTCTCACCACTCACTGAGCAATAAAAGCAGAAATGACAACCATATGAAATTGTATCACACGGAGTAGCTTGAACTCTGTTTAGAAATGCATTGTTATGTTTTTCCTAAAGTATTTCACCTCCCAAATAATATATTATTTTTAAATATTCTTTTTTGTCACCTACTGTAGCTATTGCAAAGTGGAATGATTTACAAATAACTTAAGACATGTGCATATTTTTATTATTATAAGCTGCACAAGTATTTTCAAACTGTCATAATGGAGGAGGAGCAAAAATAATAATACTTAAGATTATGGTATCAATTGCCAATAATAGCAATCTGATTTTACAGAATAATGTGTCTTTTTCCTCATTTACATAATACTTCCATGGGACATTTTAGAATTTTTTTCTTTAGCCAGGTGTTTTCTCTTGCACTCAATATTGAATAGGCAAATAATTATGTTTAGGACTTGAACTAGAATCAATATGCATCAGAACAAAACCATTCAGAGGACCCTGTGCTCCCTTTCCTGATTAAAAAAAAAAAAAGAACCCTTTCAGTCCAAAAAAATGAGAAGTGAACAGCAGGAAGTAAAATGCTTTTTGAGTGAATTTGAATGTCCCATTGTGATTACAGCTTTTTCCCTTTTTACCTGACCATAGGGGAAAAAAAAAAGCTATCTCAAATAGAAACTCCAAATGCCTTTTCTGCCCTTTTCAGCAGTCTATAGTCTCCACTGTAACCTTATAAACTCACAAATCTGATCCTCCAGAAGAAGGGGAACATGCACAATCAGGCTCCTGTGTGTCACCTTCTAGAGAGACGGTACTCTGTGATGGTATTGTGCTAATCTTTTGAGAAGACATAGTCAATATTTTGTCCATCCAGATGTACAAAATAATTATAACATTTTGATAGTTACTAAAAATTGCTTTTTGCAGACTCCAGTGGGCAGTCCACGATACGACCCTTAACTTCACAGAGGACGCACAGGGAAGACTTTATACTTCTGTAGAAGCACATTTCGATGTGCAATGTAGAACAGTTTTTTACAGCTTCTAAAATGCCTAAACTAAAATAGTCCTCTATAATATGGTGTGTGAAAAGTTAAGTCAGCTTTGTTGCACTTCTTGAACTCTGGATGTTGCATCATTGGTTTGCATTGAGTTAATAACAAGACATTTAAAGAACACTACAACATCAGTTTTCATTTACCTGCCACATAAGCAAGAAACCCACCCATCAAAAATTAAGACTTAGTTCACTTCTGCTTCACATGTGAGTGTCACTCGTATAACTGGCCTGAAGTCAACAGTTGCACACTGGCATAGGAATCAAGGTTTTCCTGCCTAACTAGAAAGAGGTGAAGCAACCAAATGCGGGCATTAAAGTTTCTCTTTACAGGTGAAGAGCCAACATCTAAGCTCCTGACACACACTACTCCAAGTGATCTTGGGGGTAAACCATACCTAGTTACTCAGCCTGAAGATGCAATCCTTGGCTGACCACTTCTTTCCACAGCACGTTGCAAATAGTCAGACATATCTAGACTGTAACACAGGGGCAGGTGACTTCAGCCTTAAAACAGATTTTTGATCTTTTTTTCAAATAATTCACTTAGTCGCTATCTATAGGGAGAGAGGGGGGTGAGGGAAGCTGCAATATGAACTTTGCTTAAAAAAATAGAGCTCAGGGCTTGCTACATGATTACACAGATGGGGACTATTCTCACCAGTTTGATCTCAAAAAATAGGAGGATATCATGGCTTTGTACCCTTTTGATGCCTACTAGTGACTCCTCTGGTTTTTGAAATCAAGATATGGCAGTTTGGCCTGGAAAGGATATACTGGAATGATGCCTTTCTCCATCAGGAACAAGAACTTACAGGCACGGGCTTCTAAGGGAACTTGATCAGACCAACAGGCAGAAAGCATAATATTTTTATGCCTAAGCTCAGCAGAACATGTAATTATAATATCAACTAGGACACACGGTTTGTTATCTGATCTTCCAAGTCCTTCAGAGTAGTCGCACAACAATTTGTACTAGCAACAGGCAAAATGTATCCTTAATTCAAAATTTACAGATGCAACTCTTGCTAAAACACACATGAACCTCAGAATCTGTTTCTTCCCTTAAAGAAAGGTTAATTGTGTCAATATCTGGTTACAAGGAAGCCATTTAACATTAACAAACATGTCTTTGCATATATATGTTTAATAGTCTATGAATAACATCTCCAAGACTAGACATGATTGAACATTTAATCTAGATAGTCTACATTGTCAAACTAAGCTCAGGTTTTGTTATTGAAGAGGTAGGAAACAAGATTAATGGACTCATGGCTTGTGAGTTATTTTTAGCCTATTTCTCTTGCTGTATATGTATTATCTGCCTGAGTAGCATAAAGCAAAACAATACTTCATATGAAATACATTTGGTTACCATATTTATCTGGCTATTAAATTAATTTCAATATGAAGGATAATGTACATCAATAATAATTTACCTCTAAAAAGCCTCAAGTTGCAGCTTTTTGCTGAGGTATTCAAAATGATGTAGAGGACTCATTGGCACTCTCATCAACTTTAATACAAGATATGTATCTAAATCATCCATCTGAATCCCAAGATTGTTTTGTAATCTCAACCCATTTTTCCTAATGACATGACTTCAGTCAGTTATGTAAAGATGCAACATGATTTGGCTATTCAATAATAATTTCTCTTTTTCTTTCATAAATTCTTTCTTAAATGAAGATCAAAGAAAATACAATAATACTACATTATCTGCGTATGACATGAGTAAGGATGCTTTCTCAATGATTTGTCACATTGTAGAATGGCAAAAAAGCCTTAATGACTTCTATTTAAAGGTAAGCATTTAGAGAGGCCAGCAGGGTCATTGAGATAATTTAGTTTTCAAAGTCATTGTTGAGTAAGTCATTTATTTAAAAATCAGGCAAAATAAATGTGCAAAACACTGAGACTGTATTTGACAGTTCTACATGCCTTTAAATATTTAATGTTTCTGTGGGTAGATTTACAAGAAAATCTAACTGAATTAGCGACATCATAATTTAAAGCATGTATGTCTAGGTTTCAGTGGACGGTCAGTGTAAACAATAAAGTAATCGAGTGGGTCAGATTCAAATACAGACAATATATTCCCCTACGCACTCCTTTAGGCAAAATAGAATACAAAATCACTACGGGGAAAAAATTATATCCATGTAATTTTGAAACACTGGAATAAATTACAGATATGATTATCATTTCACAACTCTCAGCAAAAAAAAAAAAAAGCCCTTTTGTTTAATTACTTTTAAAAATTATTTGTGGATAGAAATTGGCAAGATTTTACACTAAAAAGAGAGAATTTCATGTCTAAGTAACTACAGGGAGGAATTAATGCTTGAAACATCTCAACAAATTAGCGCTACATTTATTATGATGAGGCACTAAGGGTAATCAAGAACTAGTCAGACATAAAACAAGGGATGCTTTCCATTTAAAGCACCATGAGCAAGCCATAACAGAGAAGTTAGAACATGGATCCAACTTGCTTTTTAATCACTACATTATGGAACACTTCGGATTCTTTTATTAAGGACTTTCTCAGCATAAGCCACTTAACTAGTGACTAACCTCTATATAGTCTCCGCCCTGCTATAGCTATCTGCTCTGCAAAGCAACCAGGACAGCTGCTGTAATAGAGAGATGTCTTGTCAAGGTAACCAAGGCATTACCATGGTAAGTGATAATAACGGAATTGGAGAGATGTCAAAAGAGTAAACAACGCATGTGATCTGACTGCCTTTTAGAGAACAGAGGGTGGGGGCGAATGGATCTCTGTGCACCAAAACACTTTGTGCCTTTTAAAGACAATCCTGGGTAGATGAAAGCTGAAGAATGTTCCCAGTTTAGGCAACTGATTAAATACACGAGGCCAGATAAAGATAAGGGAGAGACAGAATCAAAGCAAGTCTTTAAAGTGCTTTTCCGTCTCTGTAATTAACCAGAGCACCATGTGTTTGGCAGGAAAGGGTGCACCTGATCTGTGACCACCTCTGCGTCTCTCAGCAGCACACGAGTGAAGCTTTCAGCTTCAGAAGCTGTGCTGTAAGGCAACCCAAATGTCATGCGTGGTAACCGAAAGGGGAAATGGAAAGCAAAGGGTAAACTCAGCCTGCTTCCTATATGTGCTTCAGCTGAGCCATCATCCAAAAGTCAGGTGCCAGCTGGTTTAGTCAGAACAGGTGAAGCCTTAAAAGAGGATCCAGAAGAGAGAAAAAAAGTCAGAAGCACTGTTACAAAATAATGGTTCACTTCTCTCCTTTTTTGCGTGGTGTCCTACAGGGGTTGACTCAAAGCCCACCAAAGTCAAAGAAATATTCCACTGACTTCTGAAGCCAAACTCAGAGTCTGATCAAATGCCTTTTATTTCTAAACCCTCCATTTCTGAACAGGCTTACAAATGTTGCTTTGGGTGGGTCATTCCGCATCACTACTTTTTAAAGAACTGCAATAGGTAGGACAGAAAGGCAATACCCGTCCTGGTAAAATCATACAGCAAATTCACTAATACCTCTTACATTTGTGGTCCAAAGGCTGAATAATTGAACCTGAGAACTTAAATGCAGGCATTTAAATATGAATCTAGACATGGAAACAGGGGGCCAGACTGGCACCAGTCTAAGTGATCATTATTCAGGTAACTGAGACCAGTACTGCTGTTTGATGCCTGAGTTGCTGAGCAACAAGTGCCTGAAGTGATGTGTGCGTGCTTAGCAGCTGCACACAGGACTCCTGGCCAACTGAAAATGTTAACCGACAGCCAGTTGTTGCACTAATTCTCATTATTAGGCTGGGAAAAGTTACGTCTGTCTTTGTTCTAATTCTCGCCAAGAGAAGAAAAAATGAAGGGGTTTTTTAGGGTTTCTTAAGTCACAGGTGGAAATCACTATACCTTTGGCTGGGAACACACCTCCAAAAACTGTTTCTCAGACTTAAATGATGCAGTGGAGGTTTTGCTCCAATGTAAGTGTAAATGACAGTGGACTTTGGTTCCTGAGGATTTTACATTATGACAGAGCCATCGTCAGGAAATGAAAATAAAACCCCAAAAATATAACCCCCTAGTTGTGGTACTTGCTAAGAGTCCAGGTATGCACTTGCTTCTATCTTCAAAAACTTGTTCCTAAAAAACCTCGAGTGATCCTAGTTAACACATCACAGTACAAACTGTCTGATAAAAAAGGTTATTAGAGTAGTATTGATGTATTAATATTATAAATATTGAAGTTATTAAGGTTGTTGACAGAGTTCAAGGGCTGGTTGAGGAAAGAAAGTCTCTAGTATTTTGAAAGCCAGGCTTTGGCTCTGGCTCATTAAATAAATTTTCCCCAAGTTAGTTTTTAGGCTATGTTGTTAAGTTAAAGACAAAGACTCTCCAACTCTTACCATAATACAATAGAACATTATGAGGAGCTATAAAAGTTTTACTTTGGACCACTTAACTTTTGACTCCATCCCACCACTGTTGCACACAAACTTTGTGGAGTATTTACACTTCTGTGGAATGTGAAGATTTTCTCATCAGCCTGTGTGCATCCTTACCTCTCAGCCGGTGCTGGTGTCTTGATTGAGGCAGAGATTCTAGTCATTGTAAAGATTACCCTACTCACAGCAATTTTTATATATTGGCTATGCCATGTATGCATGTGATCTAGTGAAACAAGAGTCTAGGAGGCACAGGTGAAGCAATGGCTTAAGAACACAGTTGGGGAAATGTTTTTTATGAAATACTCATCAGAAAATTCAAAGGCAAGCTTAAACAAGTTTTGGGTCATAGGTCCAAAAATTAAAAAAAGCAAAACCACTTTCATTTTTACTTTGCAATGTTCCTACCATCAAGTTGTTTTAAAGGATGCCTTGGGTCATTATACTCTTGCGCATTCATAAACTCCCAGGAGAAATCCAGTAAGACATGCCAAAATACAAGTGAGCCACTTAAATGTTAAACTCGTCTAAAATTAAGAAAAGACTTTTAAGTACATTACATTTTGTATTTGAAGGATTGCACCCAAGGTACTCTGAGAAAGAAATATAAATGAACCTGCGATCAGAGCTGTGGCTTCCCTCATCTTCATTTTGTAGGAAGCAACAGAAATATAGAGGACAACAACTCTGGCATTTTGGGGTATGATTATAAAGCTCACTGGGTTTGGTGGACTTTTGGATAAGGTCCAGCCAAAACTTGTGAGAGATCAAACTTTATAAAGGACATCATGAGACACAGTTAAAGACCACAAGACTCACTATAGTCTCAGTGAGTCACTAGCAGCAACATTTTCACAAATTTCAGCTGAGGCTGAAAGGGGATTGTGTCTATGTTTAAATCAATGGACCTAGAAACACTTCCAAGATATTAATGCCCTTGAACATCCTGATTCCATTACGGAGAGAGATTTTTGCATGCAACAGCCATCATGCTCTGATTTCCACCAAAAAGAAACCCAGCCCAAAGATCAGTATCTTCTAGTCAAGTCCTTGATCTGGAATATCCCACTAGGGAGGTATGTAACCAAGTGAGTCAGAGTATATTTTATGTATTTGTCAATACATTGTGCTGTGCTTCTGTTGTGCACCCTACTACTCATTTCTATGGATGGTTTTGATTTCATCCAGGAAGACATCTGAGAAGACAAGGAGCAAAAGATTTTGTCATTACCTGCCCCACTAAAAATTACTTGAGAGGCTATTTGTATGAACAGTTCACCAAAGCTAGTTCTCTGCTTTTCCTTGGACATATTCCACAGAGGGAACCCTTCCCAGGAACACTAGTCATCACCACCTACCCAGAGATGATTTGCACTGGGAATGATCCCTGCAACGCTACAGCGCCAATACTGTGACAAGGAAAAGAAGAGTCATGGGGCCAGGAACAAGGTAAACGTATCTTAGTGAGATACAGATTATCTACAGCCCTTTTGTGTTTCTAAAGAAATGGCAACAGGAAACATTTTGTCCAAATAAGAAGGGTGCACTTCAACATGAGGTTTGATGGAGTGTAGTGACAGGACGAGGGGTAATGGTTTTAAACTGAAAGAGGGTAGATTGAGATCAGATCTCAGGAAGAAATTCTTTACTGTGAGGGTGGTGAGACACTGGAACAGGTTGTCCAAAGAGGTTGTAGATGTCCCATCCCCAGTGGTGTTCAAGGCCAGGCTGGATGGGGTTTTGAGCAACCTGGTCTAGTGGGAGGTGTCCTTGCTCATGACAGGAGGATTGGAACTAGATGATCTTTAAGGTCCCTCCGAATTCTAACCATTCTATCATCCTATAATTCTATCATTCTTATTCCCCTTGAAGCTTCCTACATCGCACTACCAACATGCAGGACTTAAATCATGCCTAAACTACACCTACATTCACTTTAAGATTGCTCAGACCATTTGTAACCTAGAAACTTCTGCCCGCAAAAATAAAGTCATGACCCCTACCTCCCCAGTGCAATGGTGCCACCTAAATGAGCTCTCTTTGCGTAGGCAACCAATGACACTGGCGTAAGCCGTGCTCTTGCCAGTGCAGCTGGTTTCTCTCTTGCGATCTGATTTTGCAATTGCTGGAAAAGCCTCGCCTTGTATTCCCATACGAACAAATTCCATGGTCAGAGCACGGACTACAATATACTGTAGATTAGCTATTAAGTACATTAGATAGTTTCTTCAACTTCACCATGGATATTTATCTATACAGGATCAATATAAACATTAAAGCATCAATATAAACATTTTCTCTTAATAACCTCAGTGTAAGTGAGAATCAGACCTACCCTCTTGCCCTAACAAACAAGTAACCTCAATAATGTCACAACAGCACAGTTGTCCTGTGTCTCTCTGAATGTTCACGACTACCTGAATTTGTTATTTCTTGCTTTCATTTATTCTATAAGGTATTTCTTTCCACAACATATTCTTTCACCTTAACTGTGTGAAGTCCAGAGCACCGTCAGCAACAAGGGAGATGTTTCACCAAGTAAGTAGGAAGGAAGAAAAACAAATGGATTTTGGATTAACATTAAAACATAAAAATGAGCATTTTTTTTTTCAGATTTATGAAAAGCTGTATACCTTCTGTATACCTGTAGATTCTCCTACAGAGTCATACAGCATTCCTTAAAATGTTCTGCATGTTTGGTATCTACTGTGTTTGAGAAGTTAAAGATATTTCCTCAATATGGAATTGAACAGCATGTATCCACTCATAAGAGCATCGCTTTGCTCCCTGTACCTTGTCTGCCAAGCGCATTATCAGAAAGTGAGTCTGAATGAACTGGTTAAGCACATATTGAATGACAAGCTTAGAAGAACACTTAAAAAAAGCATGCATGCCAGCCGGCAGGGAATGTCAATGTTTCCAAGTGCCGGAGCCAGCAAAGCTGCTGAAATATGAGATAACATTCAGCAGATGATCCCTACATCAGGATCTCATTGTGAATGTGACTTTCCTTATTGCTTGTTTTTCATAAAAGAGATGGGCACAAGGTCAGTGGAGTGACAGTGTCACAAAAAGAAAGTAGGTCTTGGCTCAAATGCCAGACTTGATGTTAAAAGCAGAGGAAAATCTAAAATTATCCAAAGAGGGCTACAGGTGGTAGCAGGGAGTGTGGAATATGAAGCAGAAGGAACGCTTTTAAATTCAGTCTTGTGCATGAAGAATGAAAAAATAAAAGCCCCAAAGCAGCAGCTTCTGCATTAGATTCTCTGTCAAAAGCAAGCAAATAGGCTTAAAAATCTTGACTATGTGCAGGATCTGCACTCCATGGAGTAACATCACCTGCTTGAACAGATTGCTTCCGATACAGGCAAATCATGTCACTGATATATTGGGTCCAACGCTCTGCCAGGAGGACAATTAAGGGTAATTCGGGAGAAAAAGCACTTAAGGTTTATCTGAGAGCTTGTTACCTACCTGCTAGGTAAGAGTCCTGTATGTTTTTCTTCTGCTTCTACCCTTACTGTTACCTTTGAATCTCTTGAGCAAAGATGCACTGGGCACCCTGGCAGCACCCTAGAGTCATGTGCTCTTCTTAGATCCTACCCTTCCGATGGAAAGAGGAATAGGTTTATATTTCCCTGTGTGTTCAGAGCTGTATGTGAGACTAACCCACTGTATGCAAATTCCTTTGCAGCTAGAGCTACTGATGAAACATCAAAAATCCTGCCCTATCACATCACTGGCAAAGCAAAAATGAGGTTGTATTTATGCTTATTTTCTTTTAGACTCTAAGCAAAAGTGTACAGTCTGGCACTGTATTATCTGACATACTAACCATTATGCAAAATTTATTCATTTTAGTCCTATGTTTTCATAGCCTTCCTCCATGCTCCTTTGTTTGCATCCTATAACATGTTCACGATAGCTACTATCTCTTTTTTATATGTTAGCAAAGCAATTTGCACAAGAAAGCCTTGTTTATTATCTGGTTCTGCAGTTCTAGGATAATACAAAACAAAAAATAACAAATACTAATAATAATAGTAATGAAAATAACAATAGAATATTGCCAATAGAAAAGAAGAAATGGAAGAAAAACAAAGCATCCATCCTTGACTACACAAATACAAAATTAATGTGCAAATACATTCATAAGGTAAAGCATTGAGTTCTGATTGCTGTTATTTCTGGAGCTGTATTATTCATTGTTTGCTGTGTTGTACTGAATTACATTGCAGTCTTGTGTGAAATCCCTGACAGCTATGTAAAAATGTTCATTTAACTTGCAAGTTTCATGAGTTTTAGTACAAGTAATCATTTGTAGCAGAACTGCTATATATGTTATACAACATAGACTTTTTTATTCTTTTAAAAAATTTAATAATTTGAATAGAAATACAATAAAATGTAATATAATTACCACATGTTTAGTAAATAGTGAATAGAAGACAATAATAGTTTGTCAAGCAGTCCTTGACTGAAATAATTTGACAAAAGTTTAGGAATAACAATTAGAATCAGAGAAATGAGCTATACAGAGTGCCTGGTTTCCAGAACTTAAAAGGCCTAAATTCAGCAGAATAAATTTTCAGACCCACAGTTTTATTCGGTCTGCCACATCTCTGACAGCTTCACCAGCTGAAGCTCTGCTTTATGTGTAAGGTGCAAACCCATCCTTTCTACTCTTAAGCTAACCATAATTTTTATAAACTTAAATTGCAGCCTGTGTTACGTATGGAAGGCTCCTACTTCACACAGGTAGAAATGGAAATTGTAAAGCCATCAAGTACAGTGCCCTTTACCAATGTGATGCTATTTCAGAAACACCTGTGCTAAACACCTGACCTACTGTGAAAATGCACAGTATTCCGCAGCCTTTAAAATTTTTCATTTGTTACCCACAGCGAAGAAGGGAGGAGGTGAAGTGGCTGCATACTAGACTGTAGGATAAAAAAAGCCATACTGAGACAATGGATTTTAACTCCTAGAAAGACCTTCTGATAACCTGCCAGAAAGCTCCCTGGGGCTTCTTCACCTGTTGATCAATGTACCCTTTTTCCACACTGCTATTTAATCACTTCTTAATGGGACTGGAACTAAGGTCTAAATTTAACCCCACTGAAGCATACTGTGAAGAACTGGGACCGACCATTTCCACTACTTTCACACAGAAAACTAAGATGAATATTAAGGTTTGCTCATTTAAAAAAATCTGAGCCACCCCACCCCATATGGGGAAAGATAGCGTAGGAATGGAAAGCCAAAAGATGGGTCATTAACATGAAGGACACTACAATGCTATTGAGCATACGTAGTTAAACAAGTAAACTATGAAGAGTTACTAACAGGAATAACTTGGCTTTAAACTACAGTGGATTATGCTATCAATTTGGAGGAAATAGTTGCATTAGAAAGAGAAAAAGAGACCAAAGAATCTCAGTTCACTTCTGGCACAGTAGGTTATAAAGTGACCTGCAGAGTCTCAGCAAGAGCATACCGGAATAAATGAACAGCAAGTCATTTTCATGAATGAAAAGTAAAACGCCCTCTCAGTGAAGAGAAAAGAAGAAAAATTGAGGAAAAACTGAAGAGGATCATCTGATAACTCTCTTATCTGTAAGATTTTGGACAGAAAAGGAAACATGTTGAAGAAAAATACGACTAAACGTATATTTCAAATTCTCAAGAAATGCTTGAGTTCTGCCTGGAAATGTATTAACAAATATTCAAGCTGGAAACATCCATGAGTCCTCATGCAAATACACTTGTTCAGAATCTCCATGCTAGGAAAAAGTTGTACAACTTGTGCTACTGTCCAGGTGAAGTTACAGCTCAGGGACCAGAAATTATCCCAACTGGCTAATGCAATAAGTCCTGGAGCTTACAAAGAGAGAATCTTCTTACAAAGATTCAGAAAAGCCTAATAGAAAGCTATGCCGACATCAGAAGCAGAAGTAAAACACACTAAGTTTTGACAAAAAAAAAAAGGTGGGTATCCACCACTAGCTATTACAGAGAACGTTTTTGATGCTTCCAGCAGGAATACTGCTGCAAGTGTTTATCAACATAAATATCCCCAGTGCTTTCTCTTTCTACCAATTAGTAGGCAACCATGTGTGACCTCTGACTGCGGAAGAGCTTAATGCTCAATCCTTGACACACAGAAGTTAGTCAAACTGCTTATCCTACCGAAATGCTCATTGCCCTGCGCTGAGCAAAAGTTTTCATGTGGATCACTAAAGAGGGAGAAACAAGATCAAAAGGGTGAGGCCAATTAAGAGATGCTGTTGTTCATGTAGTAGAGAATAAGAAAATATTTTCTTTGTAAGTTTTAAGTTGGACAAGATGCAACCAAGGAAGCTAGAAGAAACAACACTGCAGAATATGACCAAAAACTGGCTGATTTAAGAATTGTTTGTTATAATGCTAACAAGAAATGGGAAAATTTTACTGGTGGTGGGGAAGATGGGGAAAAAGAATTTAAGTGGGCCATTAATGGAGGAGGAGTTAAAAAAATGACAGGGGACCAAATTACAATCTGTTGTAAACAACAGTTTCGTTGCATTTTCCCAGTTGCCATCAGCACAGATTCCGTCCCCGAGCTGGAAAAAGTGCATTGGGTGGAAGACAGTGGAATGGCTGACAATGACAGAGGAGAGAAGGATCGTGGGAGAAATAATTGTTGAAGAATACAGTTTTATTTAATACTGTAAACTTAATTTAAGCAGGGAACACAGATTTCCAGGATGACAAAAGTACAACCCCAAAATGTAATAAAAAAATTGGAACACTGAGAAATGCCTTCATAGTGTGCAGCTTTTCCTCCAGAAATTTTTAAAGATAATTTGTCACTTTTTATAAATGTCAAGAAAACTTAGTTTTGTCTGCAAGATCTTTGAATTTATTGCCAAAACTGTCATAGAAACAGCACTAGCAGTTTGATCCAAAGGTCACCAAAGTTGGCAGGAAGAGCACTGCTTTTTTTCACAGAGCTTTGGATGAAACAAATATATGCCCTGGACATATTTTGGTATAGCATAAATAAAATTCAATAGAGAGGGATAAGAAAAAAGGGAAGGGAAAATAAGGAATGATTAGCCCTAAAATTAAAGTCACTGTGTACTTCCTTTCTACCTTTACAACTGCTATTTTCGGAAAAGAAAGAAAGGCAAACTCCCTTTCAGTACAGCCTGTTTAAATACAGCAAAGATTACATTCCTTCAACAATCCTATGTGTCTCCTTTTTTAAAGAGTCCTGCTTTGAGCTACCTACTTCGCTGCTTCCCATGGGATGACCTAGAGCATATAATTGGATGCACTTCATATGGAGAAAACAGCCTGTTAACCAGCAGTTGTGAGGGCAGATTCTTGTTCACTTACAAAAACAAAGACGGGAAGTTTCCGTCAGTCATTTAAAACTGTAAACATAACAGGCTGGGTTAGCTTTCAGCAGCTTTACTGTGCATATGGTCATATGCTTTTCCCCTTTCTAAAACCAGTACTCAGACTTTCAAAAAATAATTCATTGCCCTTAAATAATGGTGTAAGCGTTAATGAGAATCACAAAAGCCATCCCTACCAGTTGGCAGTGCTTCCTTAGCAATATGTCACTGCAGTAATTGTATCTCAGTACAGATTAGCACAATACATCACCCAAATGAGAGCCTTTGATGGTGTATTGATGAAGATGTGACTGTCCAAAAAGAAGAGACAGATTCAAAATGCAGCTGGTTTTTTTTCTATTTTTTTTGCCTATGCAAAGGGGAAAAGAACTTCCAAAGAGGGAAGGTGCTAAACAGGGCATGTTGCATATCTCTTTTGATGGTAATAGAGATGAGCCAAGTAAACTAGGGCAAAATTGTGATCCTACTGAAGGACTGCTGCCCTCTGCAAAAGTAAAACTATGTATTTCCTTGCATTGTGCATTGTCCATACGTGCAATCCTCATGTAACTGAGTGTTCTGACTTGGGCAAGTTGCACTAGGACACTAATGAACTTCAGGGCAAAATCTCTGGTAAAGGATACTTATCTGCCTAAGGACTTCCAGATGATCACCACCATTCTGCTCATTGTCAGCTTTTTTGTTTGTTTGTTTGTTTTCCTTTTTTCCCCCCAGTTTCTCTGCCTTCATTAATCCACAGGGCTTCTTTACACCCTAGATAAGTATAACTTGGGATTAAACATGCTTATAGGACAGACAGTACATCAGTTAATATAGGTAAATTCCTACCAAAAACATCTTTTCCCTCAGTATTATAGATCCCACAGCACTGCAGAGTCCGGGACCAGCACCCAAGAGTTCAGATGCGCCTCATCTGTGGAGCAGGGTGACAATTGACACGTTTGCTAACCAGCCAGTTATCACAGCCTGCATTCATACCTACAAATCCCTGAAGCTAAGAAGCTGGTAGGATTAAAATAACAGCTAGCATGGCCCAGCTCTTAAACAACAAGAGATTTGCCTGCTGTATTCAGGGAAAAAAAATCTGAAAGCATGGAACAATCTTAAAATATAAAGGGGCGGGTTTATTTTTAGAAAGTACTTTTTTCCTAATTCTATATGTTGAGTGCATTTCTTCATACTATACAAGGGGTTCAGATTTCATAGCCAGGGCTTTTCCCCTGGCACACCAGAATGACACCAGCTGCTTTGCCTTTTGGCCTTTAGGTACAAGGGGAAAACAAACCGGATTTGGGCAACAGAGTGTGATATTTTCTTGAAATAGCTCATTCCCCTGGCACTATGCAAAGCCCGTGCAAGACTGCAGGCAACATAAGCAGCCAGCAAGGGACAGCATAAAATCAAAGCAAGTGCAGCTTTAGTGTCTAACCTGCAAAATTCAACAAATGTACGTTAGCCTTATGCTTTCATACAGCATTCAAATGATTTTTAAGTCATTTGGAAAAGTGGGTGTTTTAACAAAGTACTGTAAATCTAGAAGGCCTTTTTTTTTTTCCCCTCAGTGGAGTTAGGTGGGAGGAGTAATTTTCACATGAAAAAAACAGAGCACCCAACGAAATGATAATATTTTAACCTTCCATCTCATTCTTCCACACTTCCCTCAGCTAAAAACACACCAGATTTCAGGCAGGAGTTAAGCAGAAGTTTTAGGGCTGATTTCATCCTTTTATTTCACGTAACTACATGGTAAAGTCCTACGTTTCAAAATAAATCTAAATAAAATGAAGAGAACAGGAGGTCTATGAGTCACTAATAGGAGTTAAATCAAACTCTTCCTCTCAGCTTCCCCTTCTTGTTAGTTTAGTATTGTATTAAATCTCCTGTGAATAATAGAAGATAAAAAAATAACACATTTGTATCATGATATGAAGGAACATCTAAATCTGGGACTATACTGACAAACAGGGAGCCGCTGCCATCCTCGGCCTTCAGGAACCTGTGGCAACAAGAAATCTGCCTGTGCTCAGAGCAAACCCAAGCGCTGGAGGAGCTCCCCAGGCACAGCGCACTCACACACATGTGCATGTGCAAATACACACGTGGACAAACATCCTCCCAGGCACGCACACGCTCTCGTATGCACAAGTGTCTTGCAGCAAGCTGGAATCCGTATTTGTAATGATGAATATTAAAGTAGCTTTTTTTAAAAAACTAGTTTTTAACAAAACCAGTAATTTTTGCCTTGATGAAGGCTATTGTTTTAAACTTCAGCATTCCCTCTAATTAGCAGAGAGATACAGAGAGAAGCTCACTAACACATGGGCTAACTGCTATGGGTGATGATAGACTTAGTGGCTGAGGAGTCCCTGCAGAGCTGGGGGCTGTTTTGCAGATTGGGATTTCTTAGAAATCTGTGTCCTGCCACCCAGACAGCAGTGTCCGAGCAGGGTCCTTATCTCACTGCCTCAGATCACCAAAAAGCAGACGCGCACGTGAGACCTGCAGCCTGCAATCTCAGCAGCTCTCTGTGTGCTGGTATGAGTGTGGGGCTGGGGGGGGGGGCCACAGCACACGGATTTAGGCCACTCTGTGTGAGGGAATGGTCAAATGCTACGGGAAAGAGCACAAAACAGAGCTGAGTGGAGCCCATATCGTCTCCCCACGCGGGTCTGTCTGGGGAGATCCAAGTGAGCCATGCTCTGCAGATTAGGCAACAGGAGCAGTGATACCTCTGGTATTCACGCTTCCCAACAACCAGTAGATGAAGGAATGAACCCAGCAAACGCAGAAGGCACTTTTGTACTGAATAAGCTGCAAAGCATCTTTGGGCAGGCATTGAGATGTGTGTTGTGAGAGAGAAGCAGAATAACGCAAAGTTGAACTCCAGCCCTTTCCCTCAATAAGTCTGTTTTTCTTGCCGAGTCCACTACACAATCCATTTCTGTCTGTCTGCCAAAGAACCAAGAGACCCAAAAGCACAAGATAAATTGTATTAAATCGATTGACTATTCACCCAATACCCTAATTTATGCCTTTATTTAGCTCCAGTAAAGAAATAATGAGACTAAGAAACATAACCTCATTTATAAAAACTCGTTTGCCAAGAGGAGGGTGTTCTGTTTCTTTCGGCAAGCTAGAGTTAGCAAAACAACACTAGAGACATTAAATGCAGGCAGTTTTTTTATGACACATTGCTTCCTATTTATTGCAGAGTACATAACTGTGTCCAAAAGAGAAATGGGAAGCCAACTACACGAAGCCTCACACAACAATTTTAATTTGACTGGCAAAACATAAAAAGCTTGTCAATACAATGAGTCCCACAAAGTCCAGGTGTGCTTTGTGTCAGCAGTCCCAGAATGAGAAAGAGGTGCCAAAGCTATAAAAAGGTGCTGCAAAAAGGGAAAGGAAGGGTGGAGGGGCGGGACTGTCTAGCTAGCCAAAAATGAGACTATATATGCATGTGCATGTCTGATCTTTCATTGCAAAATGAATTTAGTAGGTGTTTTGACCACTTAAACATCCTGTGGAAAATTATTAACGCTGCAGATCTTCTCTTGCATCCTAAACTGGAATTTTAAATAAATAATAACAATAAGCATTTAATAATACACGGTTCCTAGTTATTCACATCACTTCTACTTATACACTGAACCGATTAACCTACTGTAACCTTTAACAGTAGGAAAGAAGAGGTAAAGAAAAATACGACCTTTTCCATAAAGCTTTACCTTGGGTATGTTGAATTACTTGAACTGATCATTAGAGAACAGAAATGACATCTTTGTAATTTTGACACGAAAATACTAGATACTTGGTGATAAAAAAGAAAGACATTTTAATGAAAAGGTACAAACAACAAAACCATAATAAGCAGTAAACGTATCAGTGAAGCTCTTTACCTACTTAAAGTAACATCATATGGTTGATTTTTATATGCAACAATTTTTTTTCTTTCAACAATAAGCAGTTTGAAAAATTAAAGGTGTCATTGGTTTTTTAGAAACAGCTGCCTAATTATGAATTCCCTTCCTAGTGAAGCAGAACAGTCCTAAATATCCTGAGCATTTTTAAGAACCATAATATAAACCCTACCATGCTGAAAAGAGTCTTTCCCCAATTGAGAAGTTTTGATTGGGATCCAGATTCCGGTACCCTTTCTCATAAGGAACAGACATCTACTTTAGGAAAGATGTCATTAAAACCTAAAGTGAGTAAGTTGTCAGTGAAAATACTTAAAACAATCATATCTTCTGCAACTGAGTAGTTGCTTTTGCAGCTAAAGGTTTTAAAAAGAAAATAAAAATAAAAGAAAAATATGTTTGTTTACCTTTTCTTAATGTTCACCCTCAAAGGCTGTTTAGTTGAGAGGTACAAAGAGTATAGCTATAAAGAGCAGCTCATTTTTCTCTTTCACCAATAACTTGCTTCACAGATAGAGCTACAGGAGAAAATGGTGTCTGGATCCAGCAGCTTTCTGTACACTCAACCTGAGAACTGCTGCCAATAATAGACTAAGGTAAGTCCAAGTCTGACACAGTTTGGCTCTACCCAGAGAAACTGGGACACTGGCCACAGCCTAAACCTGTGTGCTCTTCGGCTGGGAAGTTTTATCAGTATATGAACACATATCATAGAATCACAGAATGATTTGAGCTGGAAGTGACTTTCAAAGATCTTCTAGTCTAACCCCTCTGCCACAGGCAGGGACAATTTTACTAGGTCGGGTTGCTTTGAACACTTCCAGTGATGAAGCATTCACAACTTCTCCAGGAAATCTGTCTCGCCACACCCATAGTAAAAAATGTCTTCCTCATATCTAATCTAAATCTACCCTCCTCCAAGTTTAAAACGTTTGCCCCTTGACTGATCACTACAGGCCCTGGTAAAAAATCTTTCTTCATCTTTTTTATAAGCCCTCTCTATATAATGAAAAGTCTCAATAAAGTCTTCTCTTCTCCAGACATAATGCATCCTTCAGAAACTATCATTTTATGACTTAGCTTTACAGTGAATGATTAATCCTGAAGATTTCGTCTGAAATGCATTTGCAGGTTTTGCTGATAATATTAGATTTGCGATGAAGCAAGAACTCTGAACATATGGCACTGATGCCATGCGAGGCAACGTACGCTAGGGCAGGCACAGATCCTAGTAGCAATTCAGTGAGACTCCAGGAAAGGAAGCAAAATCCATTTTCCAACAAATTTTTTGGTCTAGTTTCTTTGTAAGGAACACGTTTCTCACAGTAAGAATTACCTTGAAATACATTTTTTAGGTTTTTTAATCACACCACGATAATTTTGGAACACATCACAAGGGGTTTCTTTCACATACTACTCAACAATCTATCCCAAACTTTTCCTTGGAAAGTCAGTGCCCCAAAAATATGTAAAATAAGAACACACTGAATGCAAACATTAAAACATTATCAATATAAAATACTCATCTGTGAACCATTTCAGGGATCACAAGTATCCCAGGCTTCTTAAACATAAGAACTTCTGTGAAATTTGGATAAGGGAGTTCTACTGTTGCACAACTCCAGATTGGGAGGAGAAGACGCAGTAGGATGACTTGAAATAAATGGGTATTGAAATTCACTAATAATTAGCAGGTCATATCTTTAGAGTCATATCCATGGAAATCTCCCACTGTACGTTGCTTTGTTATTGCAGGCTCTAACGGCAGTTAATATGGCTGGAATTGGTAGATGTTGTTTCATCACAGTGATCAAAAAGGAGAATATAACCCACATCACTGTAAGGTAAGTCTCTGTCTTGTTTTAGTGGCTGGTAAAATATTAGTTCTATTAAAGTTGGCAGGTTAAGGCTGGAGGCTTAAACCCTACAAAGGCACCTGCATATTTTTCAATTACCTAAGCCTTAGTAGGAGACCACAAAGGACCCAGACAACCCCTGAGGCATTCCAATGTCCTTGGATGTGCTGCTTTGTGCCTAATAGACCCGAAGTGACTTTGTTAAAGATGCACAAAAAGGTTGCCTCCAGCTTTGTGGACTCTGTTTGGCTACCTGCAAACACTGCTGGGATGTCGTACTGCTGAGTGTTATCGAGTCAAAGTGCCTTTGTGGATATCAGACTTTACATCCTGCAGCAGAAGCTCAAGTTTGAGTCAACTCCTATTTAAAATAAACAGGAATTTAATCTCTGGTGTCAACTGGCCTTGCATCAGGGCTTTAGAGGAAAACCTGTCTCACTCTCTTTTAATGACCCACATTGAAACAGTTCTCAGAGGAATATTTCAATTAATTCAGACAGTTATCAGCTGGATCCTTCTCGTCACCTTTATTTAGTGCTAGTTGTTTTATTACTATTTTCCTTATCTTAGTAAACAGAAGCAAGAATTCTACTACAAAGTACTTCTTAGATGATGTTAAGCTAGTGAACTTGAATGAAATTACTTTAGGTAATGGCAACTTGAGGAATTTTTTTTTTTTTTTTTTAATACTAATTATATTTGTCCTTAATGAACATGAAATGGAGCACAGGAAAATGCGCAGAATGTCTTTTTATCTTTTAATAAGTAAAAATTCAGAAAAGCCAAACAAGTTTAATTTGTTGGGTAAGGGAGTACAAGAGTAAATAGGCAAAACCTCTTGCTCCTTTCCAGACTTTATTTTCCTCACCGAAATGTACTGCCAGGAGACTAGCTGTTACATTACATTCTGGTGCCAAGACTATCATCTAGCATTACACGAGTTGCAGAAAACTGACCAGATCCCACTCTGAGATTTCAAGTGACAACCACTTGTGTGGGCTGTCCCAGTACTGCTGCTGAGCTCAGAAGGAACTCTGCATCTAAGGCAAAGAGAAGTCAGGAGAGCATTAACTTAAAGGATCGAGACCCAGAAATGTAAAAATTTAAAAAAATCTTTCTAATAAATTATATTGATGGCTCTGGGTTTCAGATTCTTGAATAGTCCCAAGGCCAGAGTTGTTCTGGTTACAGTTAAAATAGCAGAACAGCTAGGAAGGCTGGCTCGCACGCAGCTCCAGGGTCATTCCCTTGGACTCATAACCTTAACCCCGAGACATGTCTTAAGAACATTTCACAATTCAACTCTAACATGGGTCGTGGAACTACCAGCAACATTTGAATTAAAGAGATGCCATTTGTGTTTGGAAGGGGCTAAAGAAGGTACAGTTTGAAGCACCTCCTTTAGTGCTATGAACTAGAAAAGCTGATGAAAGGCAAAAAAAAGGGAACTATCCCTTCCTTCTTATTCATTTTGGTGGATCTTATTTTGTAACAAAATGAAGTTTTAAATGAGAGTGCAAACAGGTACTGCAGAAGGCCATCAGTCATTAACAGCTGGTGACAAGGCTCCAGGGACTGCCACAGGAGCTCCAGCTCATCTTGTGGTGAGACAACATCCCCATTAAGGAGCCAGCCACTTAACAGCATTCTTAACACTACCTTGCTCACTGCTTATTAACCTAATTTTCCCTACTGAAGATGTGAGATTTGAACAGATGGTCTGGTAAACTACGAGAGTACAGAGAGAATTTTCTTGCTACTGGCTTCTCTTCTCCATTACGAATGTAACAAGAGATGCTCAACAACATGGTCTCAAAACAACTTAAAACCAGTATTTCAGAATTTATAAAACCATTGTTCAAGTTCTTAGGCCAGTTCAAGCAGACCATAAGATAGTTCGGGTAGATGGGGTTAGCAATACTCCAGCCAATTGCTTCTGCTTTGGACCAAGACCCCCAACATGTCGGTGTGGTGCATCCGCAGGTACGCAACACAGATCTTCATGTGCACTCTGAGTGTGCAATGACCAAATAAACTTGTGAATGTACCGTGCATATATATATGCATATATATTCAGATAGGCTCCGTAATAGGTGTCAAAGTGATAGGAAAAACCCTCATACTGTAAAAGTACTAATTTTTGTGATCAGCGTTTCATAGAGATACTATCTATTGTCATCATCATATAATGAGTGTTCCTTTGGAAGTTTTCAGTATGGCTGAAGAAAAGCATTAAAACTAAATTGATTAAAACTCATACCTAAAATGAATCCATTTTCATTCACAATTCAAACCAACTGCACATTCAGCAAGTGGCTGAAATTAGGCTCTGCTCCAACTGAAAAGGATCTCAGACGGCAGCAACCTTCCTAGAGGCTTAGGCCAGAGTGTTTGTGAGCACGCACAGCACCTGAATTGTAGGTATCTAAGAAACACTGTTGCCCAAAATATAAATTCCTAATAGGCTTTTACAGCTGCTGGAACAAAGACTTTTTGGAGCACCTTGTCAGATTAAGATTCATGATTCCATCAAAATGGTGCCTTTCTGGATGTTTCCCTCACCTCCAAATTTGCTAAACCAAATTCAACTTTAACTCATCATTTTCTAGCTTTTGTTAGTGCCATTTATATTTTTATTGTTATTTCTGTGTCATTGTTTTTCTGGCTTGTGGTTATTTTGTTACTTAATGCAAATCAAAATAATTTGAAAACCAGGGAAGTTTCATAAATCTTGGAAAGAAGAACTGCTGGAATATGAGATATTAGCTTCCTGCCAAAGAAAAAGAACCAGTCAACAAATAAGTGTACTGAGGCACACGATGCAAATTTTGCTTCCATGAACTGGCATGCAAGAATAAATTGCTGGCTCTAGCCTTTACAATGTCCTATGAATAGTCATTGCAAAAGTAAATATAGTACACAAAGTATGACATCATGTAAAGGTGTTTAGTTCTATACACAAACCTAAATAATGGATTGATAAACCATATAGTTACTGAATAAAAGAGGAGACTAGTTGATTGGTTAGCTGATTGGTTTTACTCCTTCCATAAGAAAAACAATGCATCAGAAAAAAGAAAAAAAATCTTTTACATTGAAGATTTCGGCTCCTGCTACCATAGAAAATTTAAAGTGGTAATTTTATAGTAAAGTTAATATTGTTAATTCTAATACTTGTCTAATTTAATACTTGTCTTTGGTTTTAACAGTGTGGTTAGACTTGATACACAGAGATTATGGTCCTTACATCTTCCAAGGCATTAGAAGTTAATAGTTTGGATGAGCATCAGTATGGGTAATGTTGTTGTATTTTAAGCTGAATTTAAAAGTGGCTATTAAGAGTGGTTTTGTTTTCTTTTATGTCACTTACATTACACAGGATACTTTACATGTAAAGAAAATTAAAGGGTAAGGAATCGCTCAGAAATTTTCTAGGTCATGCTGGGCTTTGAAGCAAAATTCTTGAGATAAACTCTAATATTGAGAATTAGTCCAGAGAGCTCACTTCCTTTTGCTCAGTCTCTCCCACAGAATAGTTATAGAAATCAAGCCTCTGATACAGCAGTCTGCATGCCAACAGACTGTCTTTGAAAAGCTGTGACAGAGAGGAACTGATGTGTGAGATGAGGAAAACAACAGCGATGAAAATAAGCCACTTTAGATGACTTCTGAATGCTGAAAAATGTTTCACAGAGGTGACTCAGTCACAGTATTAGATCTGAGAATGGTTCCCTAAAAACTGAAAGGGAAATTGCTCCAGTTACTCAAAAAGCATAAATGCTGTAAAGATGTTATTTACCTGATCTGTTCCCTGCATGAAACTGCTCTTATCTGCTTCCTTTAACCACACAAAGAAAACCCAGCCTATTCCAACTATTTTTTATTTTTACCTGATGTTAGTTTTAACTGTCAACATAGAAAATAGAGTTGGATTCTCTATCTTCTGGTGGCACAGTATATTTTCCCATTATGTCTACTAATGAAAATGTGAACATTCCATTAAAACGGGTAGTTTAGTTATCAAGCCTGTCAGGTAAATTTTCCTTCAACAATGCACTACAAAAGGCATCACATCCTTCAATTCCTGCATGTCCGTTTCATCTCTGGAATCTGGGCGGGGAGTATTGCCTGAATAATGACTGGAAATTTTTGTTACGCCATAGAAGGTAATAAAGAAGGACTGTATAACTTCCTTCACATGAAGAACAGAAAGATTGGGATTTAATAGGTAAACTAAACCCTTGGAAGCATTTGGAGGAACTGAAAGCCAGTGAATCGTCAGAGTTCTGTTAAAGCAAGACAGCATAGACCAGGTTAGGAAATCTGACATCACAGGCAGGGTCCAAGAAGAAAAGGTCACTTAGAAGATCTGAATGACAAGCTAGCTCATGAGCACTGGGAAGCCATGTTAATAAGACTGACCACAAATGGAAAGATACAAAAAATATGGTTAGAAAGAGAAATAAATGGTTCTATAGCACAAAAGTAATTCTCTGCTTTGTGTTCCTGAGTCTGACAGCTGTTGTTGAAAATCCAAAGCATTCTCTTCTAAAAGCATTTCATGCTGAAAGAAAAATAAGAGCTTATAAAGAAGCAACAGTGTTGCATTAAACTTCATTAGTCTATGAACTTGTAAGGTGTGCAAGGATACAGACGCAATATACCTTATTGATCATTTACAAGAGAAGAAACATGGAGAGACAG
Source organism: Chionis minor (assembly GCA_013398295.1). Classification (NCBI taxonomy): domain Eukaryota; kingdom Metazoa; phylum Chordata; class Aves; order Charadriiformes; family Chionidae; genus Chionis; species Chionis minor. The sequence goes on along the minus strand of VZSF01003641.1, from coordinate 8,381 downwards.
TTTCTGGTTTGGGGAATGGCGTAAATCCTATCTGCTTCCTTATCTGCTTTCCAATCTGAAACAAACCCTGCATAGCTGCATTTATAATACCTCCTTGATTAGTTACTATCCTTTATTTAATAGAGCTACTTTTATTATTTGTGCTCTTAACTGCAGCTACTCTAATTTAGTGGCTAGCCTTGTTTAGCAGCCTCACCTTTACTATAAGCTTCAGATTAAAGTAATTACATTTAATAGAAGCTGCCCACTTTTGAAGCTGCCCTTGATTTAGAGCTTCAAGGAGAAGTACTTAAATATAATAGAAGCCATGGCCTGCAAACGAAGTCTAGAACAAAGATTAGTTCATATACCCAGTCTAACGCTATCTATAAGTGGAATGTGCCAATGAGGTAGAAAAGTTCCTGGAAAAGACTATACTTCATATTCAAAGAAAGCTTCATTCAGTGCTGAACAAAAGGACGATCGTTCCTTTGTACCATACCAACAATCTGCTTTTCTTTAGGTAAATATACAGTCCTTGAAATGATCTTAGCATAAAAGCTTATGCTCCTGTTTATTTTTAAAATCTTTACCAACTACTTTGCTGATTGGTGCTGCAATAAGATGCTATAGGATGCAATTATATCATATAAAGGAAGCAGCAGTGTTTCATGTCAAGTCTCTGACATAGATTTCCTGTATGGCTAGACGGTGAGATTTGTTGCTTCAATTATCTCTGCTTGTGAAAGTGAAATTTCTGTTAACACCTCCTATCCTGACCTTTTGCACCAGCTGTTTCCTCCTATGGACTTGCAATGTATCCCCTAGTTTTAGGGTGGGACAATATCCTAGAAATCACTCCAAATGCCTCTTAATAATGGTCTCTCAAAACAAGCTGTGATGGTGGCCACCCTCATCAATAAAAAACACCAAGGTCACCAAGGGTGGCCCTTTGGTTTCTGATTAAAATCAATGTCTTTTATTTTACAAAACAGAAGTGCTCCTCGAGTCAGTTCCAAAGACCCAGCCGAAGAGGCAGTAACATCCAAGCTATGGTCAGCCTTAAACAACTCTGTGAACAGGCACAGCTTGTCCATGCAAATAAACACAGCTCTCCGTGTACCTTGAGACTCTCTTCTGGAGATAACCACCAGTCCAAAGCCAAGATTCTCAACGTATTCCATATGAAAAGTAGGCACAGGGCTACAAAACTTTCTCTCCAGTGAAGAGAGACACAAGTTTTCCTACAATCTCTGAAGACAACTGCAAGGGCCAACAGACTAGGTGGCATTTGTGTGTTCCCCTGGTCAGAAGTAGATTCAGGACTACTTTCCTACTGCATCAGGGCAACAGTTTTCCTGTCTCATTTCAACTCTATCAGTGCTTCCCCAATGTATACAGACTAGGACAAATAATTATAATATATTTTTTAAAATAATAAATAAATTACATACAGGAATATGCAATTATATCATAACGGAAGCATATTAAATTATAATGTAAGCAGATTATGATGCTACATGTTGGTCTTATTATGATTACAGTAAGGTATAACTCATGGTAACGAGTGTTCACTTTGCTTGTGAATGAAAACTGTGATATATTCAGCTGTTTGAGCGATATTGAAATTCTTCCTGTCCTCCTCCTATAAAAAAAAATTAAACCACTCAGACTGAATTGGTGAGTTGATATATACCTATACATAAAGCAAGTGCTACATGGAAAGATTTACAATAAAATACTGTAAACTTTCAGTTCAGCTTTTCTACTGACCTCTGTGTGACCATGGTTCTACCCAGACTGTTCAGGCAATATATCAGCTAAAGACGACTCTTAATGAAGGGTCTGAGCCCACTTTTTAAGGAATACACTAGCTATAAAGTATTTTTGCTTGTAATCCAGTGTTATTGACTTGGCAGCCAGTAGACCAGATCTCCTCCCCAGTACGATTACAGTTGGTCCTGTCTTTTGTAGATAGAAAGGCTGTGCCTGAGACTGCTTAAGGACGTGCAAACATCTGATTCCTTGAGCTCTAGTGGGGAGAAAAATATTATGTTGTTCTCTGATTAAATCTACATTTCTTTTTGCTGAATTTTAGAAATTATAACAGCCAATGCTAGAAATTCAGTGTCAATGGCTGTTTGGGATCTATAATGTACAAGACTGCTGCATGTTCTCCCATCACACTGCTCTTGCCTTGCGATCAGTAAAACTGAATGCATTTTGTAACAATGAACTAAATATACAGGATCTTTCAGATGAATCTTTGAATGCCCTTAAAGTTAGTTAGAAGTTTTACAAGTTTTATCTCCAGTGAAATTACAGAAATGAAAAAATTGTTTGCCTTAGACTGACCTCAGGGAATTTCACTCCTAAAAAAAAAATCTCTACAATATCTGAAGGAAATTGTAAGTGCAAATAACTTTGAGCATCAAGCAAGAGACAACTGTCAATGAAGCAACTAAATTTTACAGCCATTCTTACTGATGAGTTCTTGAAGTATTAAAACCATTGATTTAGATGTGGGAGCAGTGGATAGGAATCTATTAGAAAGCAGGAAATATGGCATGACTATGAAAATCAATGCAGTTGGCAAACAGAGGGACAGAAAATGTGAAAAAATGCAATCACCTTTAAAGTGGCAAAGAAGGGAAATGTGAAATAGAGCTCCCAAATGGATGGAATGAACAAGGCATCTTTGATGTAAAAATGAAGCAGGAAGCAGGCACAAGTTAATTTCTATAGGGAACGGCACAATAAATAAAATTAGCTTATGATTTGTTTGATAGCTAGGTTAAAGCCATTTGCTGTCAGCTAAGCAACTACTCCATCTTGTCAGCATTAAAAGACAAACGTAGACATTTTTAGGAGTGAATACAGACATGGTTCTTTTGCCTCTGTGATTGTCACACTCATGGAAGTAGAGGAAGTTGAGTGCAGTGTTGTGCTGCCTGTCAAGTCCATCGGTACCGCACCTCTGCAAACAGCTCCAGTTGAAATCACAGGTTAGAATTACTGCACTATGTGTGGGGACGCCGAGTTGGACCTTGTGTTTGAAAGAAGTCCAGGATTTCTCAACACGTGAATTTTAGTGGAAAAAATTTTGCAGTAAGGAGCAATATTCCAGGTTTTTTAAGTTAACCGCAAAATTCCTGTATACCTCACTAGGACCAGAATTTTACCTGACTACGCAGACTTAAACACACTTATCAAAACCTCATCATGCTTGCTATTTTGTAGAGGACTCTTGTCCCCTCCCTACCAGAAGAAAAGGTAGTCTATGAACATAGTTTTGTCTGGTGGTTGTGCTGGAAGAAAATTGCACCTAGCAAAACAAACCGTAAAATACGTCCTAACAAGAAGTGGTTTGAACTTCAGTATAATGGCATGTCTTTCAGATAGGCACTTCCTTTTTCTTTACAAAACAATAAATGTTTTATGCCATAATTTAAAACGACCATAAAATTTCTCATAAAAATAAAGATGAGCTCAAGCAGCAAGATTCAGAGCCTAATCACAGTCATTAGCATTATATAACAATATAACAGTGATAGAGAGCAAGATTATAGCCGCCTGTAAAACCAGAAGATATCCACACTACATTATTTTCAAAACACAAAAATAAAATTGAGCTTACAGTAGAAGTTCTATCCCATTGCTAGATAACATTTTGCATTATGCATTACATCAATAAATAAAAAGTTAAATTTCATATCCATAAAGTATATTACGTCCATTGGTATTTCTGTGTTTCAGCTAATTCTCTACAGGATCTCAGGCCCTGACCACACACCAACTCCTCCTCCTCATGGTGGATTTCCTCTTGCCAAACAAGTGATAGCACATAAGCTTCTATTACTTAAAAATAACCTTTTCCTTCATTGCTTTTGTCTCCTGTCTTCGTCTTTTCCCTACAGCATGAGAAGGATCAAATTTTGACATTTGACTTGCATGTTCTCCTTGGGGGAGAATAAGGAAACCAAGAACTGAATGTAGCATAGTTAATATTAGACACAGCTGCAGAAGTTCCTCTGTGCTGAACAGCAAAAAACATGACAATGATCATGTCTGATGTACCTTGCACAACTCTTTTTACAGCATCATTATTGGGCTGAATTTTGACCAGAAGTGCCTGGTCAAAAGTGTCTGCCTTTCATTTTATTATGCCAAATATAATGTTGGACTGCAAGTGCCATCTTTAGGCATTCTAACATACTGGACTAATACACAAGTGTTCTAAGGTTCAGGATTTTAATCAATAAAATATTCAGGACTATACACTATTATTCTGGCCTGGGCTACAACTTGGAATGCGCACTCGCCAACCTGCCCATGCAGAAGCCTGAACTTGCTGATTATTTATTTTCCACTTCCTTTCATAATAGTAGGAGTTCTTCAAGCTCTCATCCTGCTTCTGAAACACTGGGCAGGAGGATCAGGATTGCAAGAAATGTGTTTAAACTTTGGCTTTTGCAAAAAAGATTTTTTAAAAAGGCAAGCTACCCCCATATCGGACAAAGAGAATTCTGAGCAGGGAGGGTTTTGCCATTCAACACAGAGCACTTCATAAAACTTTAGAATTGAAATATGATTTAACCTTAAAATATCTGGGGCGTGGAATAAGTATAAATCAGCGTATTTCACTGTTTTCTTCAGGAGCTGACAGTCTGTCCCTGCCTTTTATAAATACAATTGCAGGGAACATTCAGTAAAAATAAGGTTCAGAATCCACTATTTAGTTTTTCTCACAGCTCAACTGAGAGTGTCAGTTACCTTGCAGGTCTACCTACCTCCTTGTGTTTGAAGGTGCCAAATCCAAATATAACCCATTCAACCCATCTTTGATAATTACTGGGTAGGGATTTAGTAGGACATTTCTCATTATGCCAATCCAGTATTTCAGCACATTATATCCCAAGTGACTAGACGTCTTTTCTTTTCACCCTCCTTTATCTTTATCTCTCTCTAGGATTTCTTCTGCCTAAAGCCTTCAAATCATATTAGCTGACTGTTATATTTATTAGGCGTCCTCAATACATTAAAACATTGTTCCCTGTGAAATGTGCTGTTAAGTATTACCTCGGTTAGTAATTTAATTTAATAGGATAGTGACAACACATTGACATTGTGCAGGTTTGTGACCTAATGATTTATGAGACAAGTTACATTTGCAGACACATTGATTTTAGTAACTGTGCAATGAACAGAAGTGAAGAACGATTTTCACTTTTTTTTTAACATCTGTCTTTCCTCCTCTCCCAATATTACTTTATACATGGAAAAAGCTCACTGATGGTTTGAAAGAGGTTTTAGGTCATGGCATTACTTTTTGAATGACGCCTAAAGCCTTCGTACACTTGAGAAGTCCTGTGCATCCCAACAAGTGCCAATTAACGTGTTCCACATTGCTGGACCGTAGAAGTGATACGATAAAATGCACTGACTGTAGTAATCCAATTTAAATGATGGTGATAACTTTGTGCCTTGACACTCAGGTGAAATAAGGAGGACAAGCAACACGAGCAATCCCATCACACGCAGAGTGCTTTCCTGCATCAGCTGGCGAAGATGGGCGGCCACATACAGGAAGAGCTGGCCCCAGTTTGCTCAGACTAAACCTACTGGGAGCATCTGGTGGGAATCAGGATCCTTCAGTGCTCACAGGAGAAATGCTTTGCTGTGTCACTGCATAGCCACACCAATCTTACAGAAATCTCGTCAGGTAAATCAGATAGGGTGAATGGAGATGAGTGACTACAGAAGAGGTGATGCTAGAAATTGCCCTACTTTTTCCCCATCCATCCCCTGGCAGCTGTGGGAACAAAGTACATTAACTTTGTGGCAAGGGAGGGAGCACACAAGCATTTGCCATCAAAAATATGCTGCTGTAAAAGGGAAAGAGAAAAGTTTCTGTATGCTGTAGCCAGTAAGCAACAGCCAAGATAGGTGAGAGCTGAGAGTGGACCAATAGCACTGCCACCAACACTTGGGTTTTTGTGCAGATCAGAAGCAACTAGAGAGTGACAAACCTCAGATGCAGATCCACCAGGGAACAGCTCACCTGGTTGCTGCTTAGCTACAGCCCTTACACAGATGGAGAGAAGGGACCACACAGCAGCACAGCTAGTACCTGCCTCCTGAGCAGAGGGATGCCGCAGCACCAACAGGCACCAAAAGCGTAAAAATTAGGGGTTAATCACGCACTTCCCTCCTCAGGTGGTGTATAACTGAACTTGTCCACAGCTAGTAACCATGTAAAACTCAATTAATGCTGGCATAGTACAGCCACGTGGTAAGCATCTTCCTCTACTCCATATTCAGTGACAACAAACACATACTGCTTGGACAGACCTATACAATAAAGCTGAAGCTCACATATTACACCATGCTAAATAAGACCAAAATACTGCAGTACCCATTTCAAATCTAGAAGCTCTCTTGTTCTTTCAAAATTTATTCCAGTTTAAATCTTCTCAGCTGATCCACGTATTCAAAAGGACTAATGGAAGTTCTTCCCTTCTTCCTCTTCAAGCTCCTGTGCTCATCATGACACTCCTGTGTTAGCTCACACAGCAAGTCACGTTCCTCTGTTGTTAGCAGCTCAGTTCTGCTACTCAGTTCAACCTGCTCCAATTTATGTCAGACCACCTTACATTTATACCAACTTCACATTTATTTTAAGATATGTTTTCTTCTTCATTAACTATCTTTTCTAGCTTCGGTCTGATATGGACATTTTATGTTCATGACAGCATTTCAATATGATTTTAAATATAGCTTTGTCCATTTTGTGAACTCCATCAGATTACTTGCACCCTTATCCTTATTAATTTCTTCTGAAATTTTCTTGTTAAATAATATTGTTCTAAAACGAGGAAAAAAAGTTTGGCTTTTTTTACAGGCGTGTCTTTCTATGCATTTATACATGCCCAAATAGCTGCATCTTACTTGCACGATACTATTAAGAGGATTTCTACCTGGCTTGGTACTGCATCAATCAAAAATACTAGAGCCAGCTCTGCAAGAGTCCTAATGAGATGCAGAATACAATAGATGACACCCAATAAGTGCGATGTTATGTCCCATTATTTGAGCTAGCTCATTCAGAGCTACCTTGAGTATTTTTATACAGTGCTACGTTGCCCTGCATAGACATAGCATAAAAGACAGTTTAATGTCAACGTGTGAGACATAGGATTAATGACGGAGGAGATTTAAGAGAGAAAAGAAGTTAAGGAGCAATAAGAAAAGGGGAATACAATGCCAGAAAAGCCTTTTGAATTCACTACTGTTGTATCAAAATTTCTTATTAAAGCCACAATAAATGTAATCATAATAACAGGGATTAATCAAGATCCTTTTGCTGCAAAAGTATAGGACCTTATCACCAAACCTGCAGAACCATAAATTTCCACCATCACCCGTGTGAATTTGACATTGGGTTGATAAGCTAATGTTCAGTTGGCTAAAGAATAACAGTTTATACAAAATGTACCTTTCCGTTGCCTCAGGCTAGTACTCTTATCCCTCTTCTATCATTAGATTTCAAAATAAAATAATTTTTAGACTTCTGTGAAGTTATTGATGCATTGAAATGTATGTGGTACTGTGATGCACGTGTCTCTATGAATGGGATGATTACCCACATTAAGAGCGATCTGCAGAGGTCACCAGTGTTAAACTGCTATTCAGTTAAGACTGTTTCAGCAAAAACTGAAAGAATTTAAATCAATTTTTTTGAATGATAAATGGAATTTTAATACATGCAGTTGCTTAGTCAGTTTATCTGCTTCCAGCTCTACCAAACACCACGACCTCTCACTGGTTTACGATGGAAGGTAGGCTGGAAGGTAGGATGCTGTTTCTCTGCCACCGAGTCCCCATGTGATGGTAAGCACTTCTCACTTACAGACACACCTAATCAGGTATTTACAGGTTCTGCAATCTAGGACTTGGACCAAGTCATCAAGGGCCCCACAGGGAAGGAGGCATCTCCAAACGGTGACTGAACGAAGAGCAGCCACAAAGAGAAGTGCTGCAGCTTGTTTTAATGCAGCGGTCTCATGGCTGGAATACTCTTCACAGGCAGGAGACCAGGATTCGATTTTCTATCCCACACATGCCTTAAACCCTCATCACCTCAAACTATCAGACTATATACATTAGGTTGGTTTTATCCCTTTTACATGCTCCTCCTCTGGCCCTCAAGTCTTGACTCCTAGTTTCTACATGGGCACAACTTCCGTAAACAGCATTGAAAAATTATGAAAGGATGAGAATAATGAGAAGAAATTCATGTTAAAAATTACCAAAAGAAGAGGATATATTTGAAATACAACTCAAGAAGAAAAATGTTACAGAAAGTCCCATATTTTCTAGGAGGGAATCATAGAATCATAGAA
>VZSF01003640.1:0-42065 GCA_013398295.1 Chionis minor | reverse complement strand
CTGTCCCTGCCGGAACGAGGACACATGTATTAACAGTTCCCACATAATTCAGCACGAGGCCTGGTGTGGTTATCTTTTTTATTGGCTTCCAAATGCTGCAATCATTGTTGCAGCTTCTACGCTTGAGGTTACATACGTGCTTCCATTTTTGTCTGCATGCGACTTCAGAGAATGTTACTTGAGTACCTGATCATTTCTGGATACAAAATGCTGCACTACTGCTGTGACTTTGCTTTTAAAACATGCACTGCGGTTACACACCTGAGTGCCATTAAAGCATCATGTGGGGAGTTTTAGTAATTGTTACTGAATGTTCTCAAAAGCCAGGAAGCATGAACACTGCATTCTCCAGCATATATGGAGAATGGCTGCCTAGTTGGAGTCCACTACATATGGACAGTCCCAAGTTACTGCACTAGCTATAAAATTAGAGGGAAATGGCAAAGTGTCATATTCCGTAACTGTTTCATATGGTCAAAATCTACTGCTAGCTATAATTCTTTGCTCTGAAGAGTGGGTTCTATAGTTACTACTGCCTTGTTTAGCTATGCTGGGTATGGCATTTCGTTGTGACTCCTCATAGTCTCCAGCATTATAAGCAATAATATGACTAGGATTTTGTTCTTTGAATTAGCATATTTATTATATGGAAATAGATAATTGTGGTTATATATTTCTGCTTTACATTAGTGGATAAAACCAGGGAGGAACAGTTGGAAAGTTTGTTAAAGTATCACAGTCTTTATAAGATGTCTTGTAACTTGAATGTGCTCCAAGTGTGCACTGTTTCCTTTTTTGAAAACTCTCCTTTTTGAAAGTGAAGTGCATCCTAAGATACAAGTCCCATCATTCCCCAGGTGAGGTGCCAGGTTTCTTGCAAAGCCTATACTTGCAAAAGAATATACATTGAGTAATCACAGAGACTCAAAATAAGATTTAGAAAAAAATGTGGATTAAAAATGGAAAAACTTAGTGCCTGTCCTCACCTGCCTTGGGTTATTCTGTTCGTGTCCATAGTGGAATAAGTACTGTGGGGACTTAAAGCACTGATAGGGTGTGATATGGTTTTGAGCTTTAAATGAAGCCAAGTATAGAAAAAAGAGGAGGCAACAATATTCAAGAGTATATTGTAGTGGAAGGCCAGATGCTGAAACACAATTCAAAGTTTTCCACATAAAGAAGCTCTTAGAGCTGTTTTCAAAAGATTGAGTTCAGGTTATTTCTGTGCTAAAGTTTAAAATCTTCAAAACCAAACATAGCCAAACTTGATCCTAGTTCATAGGTTTTGTTTTGCACAGAGAAAAAAAGACAATAAAAGAGTGTGTGTATAGAATAAAGAGTTGCTGAATGTAACCCTCCACTAAAGGCTTTTTTACAAACTTTTTAAGAACAGAAACTATATAGATAACTAAAGCTGTAGCTTGATATAAGACATTTCCTTTTGCTTAAAGCAGAGCTGAGAAATGGGGTCTGGAAATCTACACCTGCCTTTATAAGCCTCCTTTACCAGCCAATAATAACTTTGGCCTATGGGGTTTTGCTAATGGAGCTCAATATCTGTTCCTTTAACCTGAGGGCATCTTCTCTGATCAGATGCCTTTTCCTTCCATGCAGAATAAAGATTAATGGACAGGGGAGGATTAGCAGAAAGGGGAAGGTTGTGGCTTCCCTGCAGGCTCTGTGTGGGTAGAGGCTAGTTGTGAATCCAGGATGCACGCTCAGACAGTGGGGCTAATATAATATGTGTGGCCTGAGAAAGTACGTTTGTACTGTAGGGGTAACTGAAGACCCAAGACAGCATGAGGAGGACTTTAGCTGGTCTGTGCAGAAGGTGCTATGACTTCTACACCAAAAAAGCCCTTGTTATCTATTCCAGGTTTAATTTGATTTTTCTAAGTATCATTTTTAGCTGAAATTTGCCCTTGGATCATAAATGATGTTTCTTCTCTGTGGCATGTGCGAAGGGCCAAACAGAAGGGAATTGATCACTGGACTGGGAGCTTGTATTAGTTTAGGGCTTATCAGTAAGCTTGCTACCCTGTCAGTAGTCCCAGGGAAAATATATCAAAAGTGAAATGAGATTCACTCAAAGAATTACAGGATGGGAATGTATTAGTGTAAGTCAATATGGCTTAAAGAAAAACAGATGCTAGCAAACAAGCCATGTGATGTTTCCGAAGTAGAAGCACTAGGGCTGAAAACAGTGATTGCAGGTGTAGTAGATTTGGTGAACAAGAGGTACTCAACTTCACAGGAGTTTGTGATTTCCAAGAGTTAGCTGTTCAGAGCTGATTGGAGAAGAGTTAGTGAACTGATCTCATTCTAACTATTGATGAGGAAATCCTTATCTGCTGAAGACTTTTGTTAGAAACAGCCCCAACTCAGCATTGTTATTTACAGTCTGCAAGTAAATAGGTAATAGCATTATATTTCTGGATGCTGCATTACGGTGAAGACAGACAGGTAGGACAAGACAGTCTAGATGGGGGGAGTCATCGTTAATGCAAAATAGACCTTGAAATGGCTGTGTGCAAATTAGACATAGGTATGTTAGTATTTTGTTGCTTTGTAGCAACAATCACTTTGTGATTGATGAATTCAAACATGCATTTCATTAGTTAAATTCAAACTTTCAGATGAAGTATGATTACCTTATTGGAAAATGGAATGTAACTTTCCACTTGGACCTAAAAGTTAATGTAGATGAGCTTGCTTGCTGCGTTGTCTGACCATAAATTTCTGATGACACTATGCTGATACCAAGTCCAAAAAGGGCAACATATGTTTCCCTCCAGACTGAAGCAACACAGTCAAGATAAAACTACTCTGTGAACAGACAAGCCAATCATTTGCTGTACTTGATTAGAACAAAAGGAGGTCTTGAGACATTGTATCCATGGTTAGAATAGATAAGGAAGTTGTGAAACCAGGTAGGAGACAGACAGAGCATGCGCCTATACTGAATTCAACCAACAGGTACGGTGAGGAAGACTACTGACACCACCAGAGGACCCTGGAAGGCCATCAATGGACATAAGTCAAAGACTTTTGCATATGTTAATAAGTTCTCGGAAAAGTCATGACTTTGTAAGAGAATTACGGGAAATTAGATGAATATGTACCTTTTGAATGCATATAAACCGAAGCAACCAAACTTAGGGCACACATGTTAGGTGGAAGCGATCCCCTGTGCATCGCGCTGCTATAAGGAATGCCTCCTAAAAATTCAAACCTAAGTCTTAGAGGGTTTTCCTTATCCACTGACTTTTACTGTATCACTGGCCTCATGGCAGACAGAAAACTGGTTCAGGTCCATTGCTGCTGGTGACAGATGACAATTGCTGTACTCAGGCTGTCTCAACCAGGTGGATAGTTTTTTGTGAAAAGAGCATGTTCTCAGTTGTTAGTTTTCAGCGTTCACCAGCCGTTCTGTATGCTAGGTACAGTTATAAACCTGTCCTGTATCATTCCTATTAAATAGAGTCTGGTGGGCTGCACATGGCTGGGATGTGCCTTGGATGGGCTGGAGTTAGAGCTCCATCAGCTCAGTGTGCCATGTTTTCCCCAGTAACAGTTCTAAAGATGTCCTAAAGTCCTACAGATGTGCAAGAGCAATTTAGCCTTTTTTTTCCAAGGGGTAGCCCATGAGAAGGAGAGCGCCCAGCTTGAGGTAGCAGAACTGTACTTCTGAAAGCTGGTGTTGCATAAAAAGAGGGCGTTTTTTGGCACTACTTCCAGAGAAATATGTTGTTATGGGCCTAATTCTGAGCAAGTGGGTAATCTCCAAATCAAATGGGTCACAAGATTAAAGCATGTGCAGCAGAAACTAGTTATAAACCAAGTGAAAACGTCCTGTCAGATTACCTAGTAGTACAAATGACTGCTGTGAAATGGCATCAGTTTTAGTGCCTAAAATGTTATTTGATCTACATTCTATTAAAAAGTTACTCTTTAAACCGATTAGTTGTTTTGGGGCATGTCTTAAAGAATAAATCATGCTTGCTATTGTTTTAGCTTGTGATAAAGGCTTTCCTTTACTGCTGTGTGTGGGATATGTTTTATTCATATTTTCCATGCAGTTTTTTTGTTTCCTGGAAATGGCTGCTGTGCATGGTGACCCGGAGAGCCACCTTATGTCTAAACAGCATCTCCATGCCTGTGAGGGTGAAATAACTGGGTAGTTTTCCTTCATGAGCAGCTGAGTCCTACAGTGGAAGTTTCCACTGTAAGGGGAAGGGCTATGTCTGCAGGACGCAGCAATCTGCTCTTGCACCTTATTCTGTCCATCAGACAGTGACTCCCGTGGGACCTGTGAGCAGAAGAACAAGAGCGGAAACCGTGCCAGCCCTCGCCGCAAGACATTTTCTTTGGGTTTTGCCTTGTGACAGTCAGGTGGCAGAATGTGGATTTCTATTTCAAGCTTATGTTTACCTGCTATGCAAAGGGCTTTGTACCTTAGAGACATCCACGCTACTTGGTGAACGCAAGCAGGACAAAACAGACTGTGCTGAATTCTGAGCTTTTGTACCTAACCTCTTATAGGTTCTCAGTTCAGCTCAGATGAGGTTTGCCTTCATATCTCTTGATTGTACGATGTCATAATTAGCTTGTGTATGGCAAATTGAGGATATCGTTGCTTTGAAACATATGAGCTGCCTTCTCCAAGGAGAGTTGTGGCCTCATGGCAGTTGGCTAGTAAAGGGCTGAATCAGGTCAGCACAAGTGCTTCTAAAAGCAACGAGAACAGCACCCAGCATAGAGGAATACACTGTGGAGTATATGAAAATTTCTCTAGAGAACATCCTGTGGGTATGAACTCTTAGAAATTGCCTTCAGACTCTCACCTGACTGCATTGCTTCCTGGTACCAGTAGTTTGTGTGCTTTGCAGGAGCTGAACTCCTTTCTCATTAGCGACAGTAGGAATCTGCTCAAGGAAGGGTTCTCTCCAGGCGATCCCCCCTCTTGAACTCTTTTTTGTGTTCCTACAACACCAAACTACTTATCTGCTGCCATAAAACCTGAGTTTTATGTAGCCATACAACACCTGGTTAATTCTCAGACCCTTGCCACTTTGTTACATGGATCATTCTTGATGTGCTCTCCAGCTGGTCTCCTTTGGAGCTCCTAATCTCTGCCGAAACATTTTAAGCTCCTGAGGACACACAGTGATTCACAATGGTGTCATGGTTTATCTTCAGTATTAACAAAGAGCAAGCGTTATCTCACTGAACACAAGAGCGTCCAGGCCCAGTGCATTAGGCAGTCTCAGAAAAAGCCTAAAAGTTGGTGAGCTGAGACTACAAAAATCCCTTCTTAAACATAGTAAATAAGAAAGTTTTCTTAAAAACCTAATTTCTCCTCTATCATAGGTCTTGCTGGTGGTTTGTGCAAAAGTCACATGTAGCATGTTAGCCAGGGATTTGTTTTACTTAGATGAAAAATGCTCTACGGGGATTTCTCAAGAACTGGAGGGCAAACTGTTGAATTATGCTGGTCTCTGGTGGCACCTTCTGGGTTTAAAATTCCTCAGAGGAAGACTTGAGAGAAGGCTGACAGAGTGTTTTTGTTCCAATACCTGGAGGCAGAAATTAGTCTTTGCTCTTCCATTCATTCCTCTTAAGGAAAGAATAAGCAGCAGTGTATTTCTAAGATCTGTTTAGACAAGAAAAATTACAAAACGCAGCCAAAAATTATGTAAAAGTTTAGGATCCCTTGGGGGTTTGAATTTTTCAGGCTCATCTTGGAAGGAGTAGCCTGAAGCTGTGATGGGAGGCCACACAAAGCCCTTGCATGTCCAGACAAATGAGTCCTATTGTGTTTCTCGGAGGGAAAACGCAACCCCATCCAAAACTCCCTTAATGCTACTGGTTCAGATAGGGGAAGAGACCCTTGTCCTGTACCTTTAACTTACAAACAAGCACACCTGAATTAGGGTTTCTGAGTACCAGAGAGTTGTCCCAAACCATCTTAGTGTGGCCTGCAAGGTGGTTAGGGAGTAAGGACGCTTCTCGTGAAGCATTAGCTATTGCACTGTGCGGATAATGGATCATCCGGTCTCCTGTAGCTGAGAGACACCGGAGGACAGTGGTTTACCTTTTAAGATATGTGAGATCCCTTGCCCAGGAGGGCTGTTTTTCCTACTTGCCTATGGAGGGAGCCAACATGCCTTGGATGTTAAATGCACACACTACCTTTAGACAGCATTCCTTGGGCAGGACAAATGGTATTCAGAGCACTCTCTCTGGTACCATGACTGTTTAGCCACATGATCCCAAGGGTTAACTGTTCCTCTGAGAATTATATTCAGATCACCCCAACTGGTTACCCTCTTCTGTAGAGACTGAAAAGAGCCACAGATATGCTTACATGAATGGAAAATAATGCTTGTGTCAACGGTAACAGAATCAGTGTAACTAACGTGACAGTACATTAGTGCTGTCACTTCAAACTAAAAGGGAAAAAGCTAGAGATAATGGGACAAAGTTATTTCTTCTATTGTCTGAGTATGTTTCTGTGTATGATTCTCTGAGGTTGTCATAGCCATTCCTTTTAACTTGTGAGTAATAACAATTTTCTTCACAATGCTTCCCTTGTTATCAGAGCTGGCATTCCAATGGATGGAAAACTGCCATTTAATCTTTTACAGCCAGTTGACCTATTGGAATAAATGCACTTCAGCCAATTAGTCATTGTAGGATTTTTCTCTTTTTACTTGAGATGTTTGCCTTTCTGGAGAAGTCTGCCTTTCTACACTGCAATTAGTAAAAAGCAGTTGAATGTTACTTGATAGCATTTGGTGCTATCAGTCTTCTAAGAAAGAGCACAGCAAGGGAAGTTAGCTCCTGTATGCCTGTTGATGTGTATATGCTCTCTTGACTGCACAGATGTGGAAGCAGCCATGTTGCAAGATGCTGATTCTCAAACCATGATTGCTTCATGTTCAGTCCCTGTTTCTCAGTTGGTTTCCTGTGGCTGCATGAGCAACAGGTATATTGTTAATCCTAAGGGAGCAGTGGAAGAAATGCCTTCTCTGCAATGCATACAATCTCATAAATCATGTGTATGAAAACTTCATATTCATCTGGAGAGAAGTTTCGTTGGCTCCTGTCTGCAATAAACACTTTATTGAGAAAGCAGACACATGGGTGCTCATGGGTGTTCCCAGGACTGTGTTCTAAGCAAGTTTTGCTAAGGACTGTTGGTCCTGCCGCATGACACAAATATCCTTCCTCCCCTCACATGTTAGGGGATGGAACTTGACAGGAGTACTGATGGTGTCAGAGCAGAGAAGTCCTACTTTGTAAGAAGATATTTGAGGTAGCAATATAGAAAATCTACAAAATCTAGCCAGAAGCATGTGCTCATTTCCAGCTGGAATCATCCCAGCAACTCCTTGTCAAAGGGAAGATGGAAGATATATAACAGGCTCTGATCCCTGGCTGTGAGCTGAGCTGTCTTGCGTTTGGAGGGCAATGTTAATACAAATATTGTCACACAGTAACAAAAGGAAATTATCTTCTCTACTTACTGTAATACAGATTTTTCTTGAGTCATAGAGTAGCAGCTAATTGACAGTGCTGAGGGCAGCTGTAATGAAGACAGTGACAGGCTATCTTGGAATTAGTGTTTTGTTTGCTTTGCAGAAACTATCTCAATGCTTGTAGCTGGAGAAACTTGTGTTATTCCTTCAAAATGTGCCACAATTAGCAACACATATGATTGAGGAAAGTAGAACAGATTTATTCTGGCTATGTTGGAATGGGAGACACAAAAAAGGAATGAAGATGTGCAGAGACTACTCTTCTTGCACCTTCCTTCAAGTGCACAGGCTTGATTATGTAGCTATTGCATAATGGATGGAATTCTCACTGCAAGAACTGAGGTTATACAGAATGGTTCAGTATGCCTTCAACACTTACGCTGTCTAAATGATATTGGTGGAGCAGTGAAATAAACACAGCAGAGTAGAAAGTGAGCCAGACAGATTAGTGATGTGTCTAAAATTCTGTGAGTTTGTGGGGAGAATTTGTGTTGGTGGGGTTCATGATTGCATGTACATGCTTGAGACACAGATCAGCAACTTTCTTGGTATGTCCAGTAATCCCACCCAGTACAAAACTCTGTGCTTAAAAGAGACAGGGGTGTTGGACCTCTCATTTAGATGTTAACTATGAAGCTTGCTCTGGTATTACCATACTGATCCTAAGCACAGGGGTCTTGCAGCCACAGGTTGGAATGGATGAATTCAAACAAAGTAAAGGTTGTTTCTTTACGAGTTGGTACTAATAAAGTGTCCTGCTAGTCTCAACTACTCTTCTGTTTACCTAAATGCCATTTACTATCATGTTTTCTCAACTTGCCTGTGTGAAAGTTGAGTAGGGCCCATCTCTGCCCCTTAAAACTGTTACAAATCTGTTAGACTGTCCATGTGATGGATCTAAATACACATTTAGGTAAAATATAAAACACAGCTGCTAGGCAATTTATTTTCACCAGTGGAAAGACTATATTTCAAGACAGTGGTGAAATGTCAAGTGAATTACAGGGTTGTCCACTTACTTGTGAAAATAAATTGTATATTCTATAATCTGAACCAGACTAGTTTTTAATTATGTGTTGTTTTGCTTTGATTTACTAGGCAGGTTATCTAGAGGCCAAAACACTAGCAGATTTACCGTAGTCAGTCTGGAATGACTTAAAAGGCAAACATTAGACCAACTATTTCATTTTTAACAAGCTACCATGGTTTTTCACTAGGCTTTCTTTCATCTTTTGCGTACAAGATTAACTCTTTTGTGGATTAGTATTAGCTTCTCCTTTCTGTTTTATGTTTTGACTATTAATTATCAACCCTGTATATTCTGCATATAGCTTACATCCACAGGTTTCTGGACAAACAGATGTAACTTGAACTTATCTATGCAGGGCTTTTAGCTAATTGACTGCTCTTTCTTGTGGAGATTTGAGACTGGAAAGATAAACAAGAGGCACTTGGTGGTTCCATGAAATGTGTGCATCTCTGTGCTTGGTCAGTGGTCCTCAGTCTGCAGCTGTTGGCCCAGTGCCTGGGACTCTGGGCAAGACCTGCAGCTGCAGGGAATTAAAGCCAAAACAGACACGGCTGCTGCTGCAACAGAGCAGATTGACTGGGAGAGCAAAGAGTGGCGATGCTGGTAGGCCTTAATTTCTTGGTACTGCTGCCCAGAGACAAGCAACAACTGGGAGCCTCAGGCAGTGCTGCTGTTAGACCCCTTTCACCTCAAGTCTAATTTTTCACTGATGGTTTGGGAGGAGTAAGGCTGTCCAGTCTGGCAGAGCAGTAGACTGCATCCCACCTTTGAGACCCTGCCAGGATGCCTGTCCACAGCCACCTGAGTGCCAGGTAGCTTGTCGAGGACAGATCCTAGGCAGCTGGGGTATGGTTGGAGAAACGTACCTGGGATGCAGGAGCAGCATTTGCCAACCAATTGCCAAATGGCATTTGGTTAACTGGAGCCGTGTGGGCCTCTCAGAACAGCTCTGGTTAGCAGCACAATATGGGAGATGATATCCCTGCATGCTTGTTATAGTCCTATGCTACTGATAGCAACATTGATGTCTAAACTGCCTAAACATGTCATGGTCCAGTCAAAAAACAGCGAGATTTTACCTTCTTGCTCTGGTCTTATGCTTGAATTTTGTGTTCAAATCCAATGCTGGAAGTTTCTACAAAAGGATGAGTTTTGGGTCAGACAAGCATTTCTTATCCATGGACTGAGTGCTTGTGGTCAGTAATGAAAATCCAACATAACAGTTGCCTTTGACTTTTTCCTGCATGCTGGTCATGGGCAAGTCTGTATTCTGACAGCACATTGAGAGCCGCTGTGGGTAAAAACGTTACGGTAATGTGTCAGCCTCTAGAACAGCCAACTGAAATGATTAGTTTGGATTAGTAAAGATAAGACCTGAGAAAGCTAAATATAAGGATCATGTGCTAACATTGTAATCCGCACATGATTAATCTAGTAGATTTGATAAAATTAATAATACACTGAGGCTGCAAAGCTGTTGTTAGGCCAGAATCCCTGTGTAAAGTACCCAGTAAATTTACCTTACTAGTGTAAAGTAACCCAACAGCAACATGAGGCTGTTTGCCATTGTCTTGGAAGGTTTTTTGAAGGCAGATGTTTCAAATAAGGGCGATTATGTGAAAATAAGGAGAAGCTAATCTTTAGTAGAAAGCATTTTAGAGAAAATGTTGCATCAATAATTTGGCAGCAGGAGTTCAAAAGGGACAGCACAGGCAGGCCAACTGTCAACAGTTAGTGAGCACTGATACTGTGCAGGGAGAACGACTGCGCTTTTCATACCCACTGATGCTCTAGCCTGACCCTGCTTCCTTCCGGGATCTTAAGTTCTTTTAGCATGTTTGATGCCTTAGATAATTCAGCTGTAAAATGGGCATATGGGCATTTAACTTTTATACTGGAAAGTGATGTCTTGACACGTGATCAAGTGCTGCAAAGGAAGCTGGTATTTGTCAGTGAGCAGTGAAATTGGATTTGTTCACTTAGATTTGCAATGCTGGTTACTTAAGTTAGATTTTGAGTTGCTTTTAGGTTATTCCTATGTCGGTACAAAATTTATAAAAAGGCAACAAATCTATCTGACAAATTATGTTAGTAAAAAGTCAATTATTCAGCATCAGTAGTCTGTACTACTCTGTGTAAGTGTTCCCACGGTGTATCGTGCCCATTACTAGTTGTTTGCAATAGGGCATAGAACAGCATCTGCCTCGTGCATACCCAGGACTATGGTTTCTAAATTAAGTCAGGGAAGAAAATTTGTCCCTACTCCACAAATAGCCTTTTTCATTTTTACAGTCAAATATCCCTGTATTAAAGAAACTCCATAACCAGCAAAACTGCGTGGAACTCTTAATTCACCAGCTTTGCCTAACAGTAAGTACTGAATGTATGTACTGACTCTGCTATAATATTACCAGAGCCTACTCTGACCAGCCTAAACCGAAGACCGTGCTTTTTTTTATTTACTCATCATGCAGTTAGCATGCACTGGCAAGGTTGTGGAGAGCTAGATGATTTACTTGATATATATTGGAAGCCCGGTAGCATCTCAAATTAAATTCTATGCAGAGCTAGAGCTGCACTTGATTATTTTTTAACAATAAGTTTTTAATTACCTTGTCATTTACATATACCAAATTTGCAGACAGGCTTCAGTGAGTTGGCATAATGCAGTACAGCTACTGACTGTAGCACAACATGGATGATGTGCTTTTTCTGGTAGGTCTGTCGAGGCATTTTTAATTCTTCATATTAGTATCAAGTTATTGTATATACAACTTTAGAAGTGTGCATTTTTAAATTTTTTTCCCTTGTAAAACATCTATTAGGAAAAAGAAAAGCTCTACCAGTTGAGAAACACCTTTTAGCGTCAAGAAGTAGTGCTGTGTTCACTGTTTCTTGGTGACAGGCTAGCTTTGTAAAATTTTTTTGCTGTTGTGGTGGATGTTTGCTACTAGAGCCATGTGACTAACTGCTGTTTGGGCAAATTATAGACAGATATAGAAAGAATGGTCGCACTTCTCAGAAAAGGAGGAAATAGCAACAGGGTAGCTAATTAAAGAGATGATCTTGTCAAGTGAAAGGGAGGGCCAAAGAAAGGCACTGAAAGCTCAAGTATAAAGATGTAGTTATTGGAAACAGGAGGAGAGAAATACAGCCTCATGCTGCATTTGCCTTCTGCCTGGTGACTAAAAAATTAGCTGCAGTTGTCTGTGTAATACTACCCCGGCTGTGATCTGACAATCACCATTTGTTCCCAGGCAATCTATTTCTCACATGGAATTTGTTCTCCTGAAGTAAATCTGAGACAATATTTATATAAATATATCTGTCTACATCATGGATTTATTTTCGTGCTGTAAACAAGTGTCTAAGGCAAACTTGTAGACAGTGTCAAAGTACAACAGTTGAACAGGAAGAAGTAGAAAGTCACTCTGTAGAGAGAGCCATCTTGTAAAGAAGCAGCTAGTTTTTAAGTTGTAAACACTTCAGCAGTGTATAGAGGGCTGTAATTTGCACTTCCTTTTTTGCTTCACATGACTGTGGCCAATACTTTTTCCTAGACTTAATTGTACACATTTAAAAATAGCATAAGGTTTTCACAGCAAATGACATATTACTGAGATTTCACACTTGTTAAACTTTAAGGTCAGTGAAGTTTCTCTCTGTCACAGCAGAATCAGCTACTCCACAGTACACAACCCGGATTTGCTCTTTGCTTGAAACTAGATATGAAGGAGTAAACCTTCAAGGAGTAAAAAGGTGAGCACAAATGGTAATTCTGTGCTTCTGGAGCTACTTTGTGTGTTGCTGGCATGTGGGAGGTCAGTTGGTGTGATCAGATAGATCTGTTCCTTTTAGATTTGAAATCAAGGAATCCATAAATTGGAGGAAATGGAAATATTTTACCTGCTTATCAAGATCTGTATTTCAAATGTGCATATTCAAATGTAGTCATTGAAATTTCCTGTTTAGTGGTCATGGTTTCAGAGACTGAAATATTTAACACCCATTAAATTGAACACAAGTTAAGCATTCACACAGCTGGGGATCAAGCCATATATGAAACTTGGGTGTAACCTTCAAGAAAAGAAATCAGATAATCTCCATTTAGCTGCCTGAAAAAAAAATCCTCTTTTCAATACTTGTAGTGTACCATGTAGTACATTTCTAATTAAGAGTTGCTAGATTGTTGGATGTATGGCTGTTCCTTGGATCCCTTTATAGATGGGTGAGTTGGATGCTACCAAACACATCTAGTAACCTTCATCTGATAGAATAACAAAATAAAGTATTAAAGAGCTGTATTATAAAGATAGACATCTGTATATGCTGGTTGCTTCGTGTTCTGGTTTACTTGAAGACTTGGATAATAGCAGTGTAGCGTTACTTGTGGCTTATCTGAATAGGATTATCAGGGTTTTCTAGAAATTGCTTCTAACAGTTTCAAAGATAAGTGTGAGAAATGGAAGGCCTTGTGGAGAACAGCTGGATGCAGATACACAAACTCTTCAGACCCTATGTGATAAATAATAATCTGTGAATATAAACAGTGCTGTGAAGGGTACGCAGTGAGGATGTATAACAAGGATTTTGGGGGTGGTGCCGTGTGACAGGTATATTGAGGGCAGTATGTGGAAAAGATTAATTATCTCACTTAGAGATAATTAATCACGTAGAGATATAACTACTAGTAGCATAATAATAATAGCAATATCAGAAAAAATAGTTGTAGCACTTCATATTAGTGAGATTTCCTGACTACTTGATAATGCATGGTAGACAAACACAAAGAATCCAATTTCTCATTTGCTGTTACATTTCCTGAGGGTAGAAAAGGTATTTCAGTGCTTTTTGCAAGTAATACTTTTGCATCTAAAGCAATTGGTGATGTTTCAGTGAGGCCCTGTCCTGATTCCTGATGATGGGAACCATGCTGTGGATACTACCAGAGGTGAAATTAAGAGGAAATGAGCACCACACATACAGGCAGTCACAACATCTTTATAAACTGTTGTGGGGAGTCCAAGGATTTTGCACTCTCACTGTTTCTCATGGTCTTTGTTATTCAAGAGTTTGAGGCCTCAAGTCCAGACTTGACTGCTGTTGGGGACCATGGAGATAGGAAGGAGACAACAGAGCATCTACTGTGTAGCTGAAACAGTAAAGGAAAAAGCACTATTTGTGAATTTGCTGCTATTGTGTATTATTGATTCAGCAGCACTCAATGCCTCAATACTGCAGTGACATGGAATAGATAAGCACATGATACCTCATTTACAGGCACACTTCACTGTAATACCCCTGTTTGCCAGTGGCCAAACTCAAATCATCCCCTGTCTTTTAGCCCCTTCAAAAGGTGGGCAAGTGACATTCTCAACTTGGTGATGCTCCCAGGAAATTTTCCAGAGCTGTAAAATTTCCAGTAGAAGCTGATTCCGATCATGCTGAGGAGGCAGAACTTAGGAAACAAGGCGAGTCCAAGGACATGAAGTCCTGAATATCAGCTTATGTTCAGCAGACAGGTCACACTCATCCCACCCTCCATGTGCTTTATCTTGTATATAACTGTATGTGAACATTCCTGTAAATATTTTACATCTTAGGGATGTAAATTTTTTGAAATTGATAAACTAGGCACCCATTCATCAAGGTTTTTGCAAGGGAGGATCCCCAGTTGGGTCTTAAATCTGAAACTTTTTCAAAAGATTTTAGCCCAAGTAGTCGGTAGTTTTAGTTTAGGAAAAGGGTTCTAGAATAGAACAAAAATGCTTATAGCACCAGTGACAAATGTCCTTTGAAAGGAAATACATGTTCTATAAAAGTGTTTTTCACAATAGGTAAAAAAAAATAAAAATCACAAAATTCAGAATAAATACATATTATTGATACACTAATAGCTAAGTTTGTACCTTCTGTATGCTCATGTGTTAAATTACTAATGTTTTCACAAATAACTTGGTGATAGAGACTTGATAAAATACCTCTTCTACAGTCATTCGAGTTCACAAAATGCGGTAAGCAGAGAAAGTTCTTAGTTCAATCAAATGAAAAACTTTTGATGTCAAGGAGGGGCAAGGCTAAGAGCATGTGCTTCAGGTGATTTTTTTTACTGTTTTGTTTTGCTTGACTGAGATGTGGGTTTTCTATACAAAAAAAAGCTTTGAGCAGCCTTTCTAGTGGTAATTTGCTCTGGAATGCTATAGTATAACCAAAATATGCGCTGGTCTGCAATATCATCTGCAGATCTAATGCAACTTCCGCTGTGAGCTATGGAGTTCTAACTGTAGGTTCCTGTGGCTTTAATGACCACTCTTGATTCCAGGAAATACTGATTAGTATTTTCCCTACCCTTTTCCTTACCCAGCAAGGCACCCATACAAATATTTGTGCTTCCTTCCCTCTCCTAGAATACAAGGTTATTTCTAGGAGGTTTAAATGTTTGTAAAGACAGTCATGAATGCATGGATTTCCCATCAGAATGATATATTTGCTCCCACTGGAGCAGTCACGTGATCTAATGAATTTTCTCTGCAAAGGGAGAGTTAGAAAGCTGCTATACCATTGCCTTATTCTAAAAAGCAGTTGAGGAACAGCAAATAACATCATAGTGTTTTCGTACTGTTTTTTCTAATACAAAATCCAGAGATTTTGTATTAGAGATAAAGTTTGGTGAGACAAATCACAAAGTCTGTGGCTAAACCAGCGGTTTTCTTCTTGACTTCTGTCCTTTAAGTGACATCTCTTAGTAACTCCAAGCATGTGTTGAAATAGAATTTACTATGTTCTAGTAACAATAGTTGGAATGTACTTTTTTCAGCTATATAAATTATCTCAAAATCTTTGCTATCTACATTATAGGTGTAATGTTACTTAAGTTAGTTGAATATTTGCTGTTTTTTTACTGGTAAAAGAGTCTTTCTGGGTAAACCTGTTGTGCTCCCTATTTATGGCTATGTCAAGTAATGAAAAATTGCGCTGTTTACACTTGCATCAGTATGCTTTTCATTCCAACTAATCTCTTAGAAGAACATGACATGCACAGGACTAATATCTAGCAATATTTAGTGAGGTTACAAATTTGTAGAGACAGAAAAGGATCCCCATAAGTCATTATTTGCCATATATGACCAAAGCGCAGACCTGTCTGTTAATGGAAGATATTGCAGGCTAAAGCAAGGTAATCTCTTTTTTTCATGATTCCAGGAGCAAGCTACAATATTTAACAAATTTCAGCCTCGTTTCTTTTTGATAACAGTCAAATAAGTAGAGGTAAAATTTGTCATCTGGGGGAAGATAGTTCAAGAGCAGGGAAATGGTTAAATTTGTGTAAGATTTCATTCTGTTAGTAAGATTTCATCATTACGTATCTTTGAGCTTCATTTGATTCATGCAGGCTTAATGCAGCAAATCTAAGTTAACCAAGGATTAACACTTTGATCTGTCACTGGCATGTGACAGCAATTGCCCTGTGTTGATGAATGCACAAAAATTGATAGAGTGCTCTAGGGTGTCTTCAATATAGCAAAGCTGGAGAAGTTTGAATGCTGGCACCTGTTGTGCTCAGATGACACTTTTTCTGCAGGGCCGCATTGCACTCTGTTAAAACTGCATTTTATCTAATTTTTTCACTGCAAGTGACAGGGAAATAATCTATCCAATGTTTGCATTCTACTAATTGTGTTGCAGGATGAAATCAGATACAGTCATCCTTTTGGTATTGGAATTTTCACTTCAAGCCCCTTAAAGATGGTCTCTATGACTTCAGGCCCTGCCTGAAGTCTAGGTGCCACACCTAGGGCTTGGAAAGGACAGCTAAGTCTAGGTGCCACAGAAGGGCTTGGCAATGGAGGACCTCTGTGGCATGGTGGTAGTTGGGGTCCCTCTTTCCTCTGTCGGCTTCCATCTAAGGAGGCAGTTGGCTGCTAGGCCATTGCCACCAATATATTATCCTAGTGAAGGAAAGAAAGGATTTTGGTATGTAACAGTTGGTCAGGGCACAGCGTGGCGCGATGCCATAGATGCCTCTGCAGTGGCTGGACTTGACTGTTTAAGGCCTCAGCCATGGAAATTACTCAGTAATTTCTCCAAAGCACCAGCTCAGACTTTATTTTGTAGTATGATCATGGGCCAGCGGTTGTGCCAGCTGAAAAAGTCTGGCTGACTGCTATGGTGAATGAACCTTAAACTCTCTTGCTAATTGTCAGCAGTAATTTATTACTCCTCTCTTCAACCCCTTCGCTCCCAATTGTGTCTTGGATGCTTCTCGGGACTTCGGAACAGAGCTCTTGAATAAGGGGTGTATAGGCACAGAGAAAAGTGAATCTAAAATGTTCTGTGCTAGATCGAGTTGGGAACCTACGGACATTAAGACCTGAAGAGACTATTTATCAGCCTTGGTAGAAAAAAATTGGGTACATCCCCTGTTATCTGGGGCTGAGGTATTTCAGGCATTTATTTGTTCAGACTGAGCTAGGATTTTGTTTACTGCTGCTTTACCTGTTTGATGTCCAAGTACTCTCACCTTTAAATGCTGTGTGCTTTCCATGTGCTCTTCAGATGTCTCCAAGACTCTAGCTGAGACAAGTACTTGACCTGAATCATAGGCCTGGAGAAAGTTGTTGGCTTCCAGGTGGGTTAAAAAAAAAAATAATAAAAATTGCTCCTAAACTTCTGAGGAATGCAACAGCTGCTAGGCAGGGTTACTAACTAACTTGTCCTGTTAACTTGTTGGTGCCCCAAAAACTGGTAGCAGTAGAGCAACATGAGTAGTGCAATGGTGGAACTCAACTGAGGCTGACTTGGCAATGTGGAAACGGTATGCAAAGCCAGCACAAGATTTCTGTACTGTTCAAGCAAAGTTTATTATCTCTGTCCCAAGACCGAGTGTGAAGAGAAACAGGGGAGAGGGCAAGGATCCTGCAGGAGGAAGGATAAGATACTGCAGTTGCTAGTTCTGAAACTACAGATCGCTGATCTGAAATGCCAATTAGAAAAAGCTGTTGTTTTCTGGACAGTAGTAACTGGTTCACAATTGAAGTTGAAACTGACTTTTCTGTAAAATCCACTTTATCCACCTTACAGGAATTTTCCCAAGAGAAACCACTGTGTAAGAAGATTTTGTTTCCCCACATCTGTCAGCAATGCTGTTTTCCAGACAAAAAGGAGGTTGTGCCAGCACCATACTGTTGAGCGCCCTGTTCTGAGCTTTTGTGCAGTAGTGAACTTCACAGGGAGAAGTTGATGGTGGTTAAAATTAATGGAGAAAAAAAGAGAAAAAAAACCCTGGAGAGACGAGTTCTCAGGACACTTGCACCACTTTGACAGTTGCCTCTGTACAGAAGAGGTGGGGTGGGCAAGAGCTAAATTTTGAAGGTGGGACCATCTCTTTTACGTCTGTATAGGCCTAAACTGATTATGAAAACATAGCTCAAGCATCTGTCTGGTCAGCCCAGCCTGTCCAGATAACTTGAAGGAGCTGGATTGTAAGAAATTCCATGTGGCTTATTGGCATACATTTTCCCTTAAGTCTTGTTTTTCAAAATGATTAAATAAGATGCATGCTGCTTTTAAAGCCAGAGTTTGAAGCTGCAAAATGCCTAGTGTTGTAGGTATGTGACATAACAAGGAAAAAAACTGACACTGACATGTGTCCATGTGTGGAGCTGTGATCTGAGACTCTGAGCTTCATCTCTCCAAAACAAATTTGGAAAACTAGGTCATGTATCTCAGTTACTGACCAAGTCTCAAGGCTGTAAGGAATGTCTGACCTGTAGAGTCAGATGTTGTGTGCTTATCCTTGGTTTTGCTAGGAAGTATTGTTAATGCTGAATACAAGCATTGAGTTTGGGAGGGTGGTGACTTTTACTGGTGGATTAAATGAGTGCTAACTCTGTTCAACCCAACCCCAAGGATGAGCATGATTTCTCCTGCAGAAGCCATGGATCCAGTGCTAGTGCCTCACCTGAACTCTGAAAGAAGAAGAGGTTATCTATGGGAAGGTCTCATGCCCTGCTTGCTGCTGAGGGAACATGGGTCAGATGATTTTGGTAATTCAAGTTGTTTGCAAAGAGAACAGATGAGAAAAGGAATATATTTGAGAAAGGAACAGTCACACAGTTCATATTCCTGCTAGGACAAGTTCGTATTGTTCTGTTAATATAAGTAATTTCTTAAGAGGTCCGGGAAAGCAGGCAGGCACAATTGTTAACACCTAAGGATATTTGCCCAAGGTGTTTTCCTCAGAGGTTATATCTTACAAGACTGACCCTGATAAAGGAAAATGTTCATGCATCTTTCAAAGTAGGAAATGACCTAGCAGTTAAACCAACTTTGACTTTAATTACTCATTCAGATCTCTGTTGCAAGGCTTAGTGTTTTAGAAAATTGGCTTATCAACTGTAGTATTTTATGTAAGCTGTTTTGTCCTGTTTGGCTATTATTCTGCTTGGAGATACTTGTTATTTTCTCACTACGTATTGGCTGGAATACACTTCAAGGGCTTTGTTGCTCATAAAGGAGTTTAATCAGTTTGGAGCAAGACATCTGTGAGGAATGCTTATATCCAATAGGAAGAATATTGTAAAGAGAGTGTGTGTCTTGTGCATATCTTCCCAGCAGTGCCCTGTGTATGTCAGTTTTGCTGTTGGCATAATTGTGTAGGGGTCAGGACTCAGGAGATATAAATTAATCTGACATACTCACATAGCTTAGGAAAGCTTATTTTGCATGAAAATCAAGTGTTTGAAAACTGTTTTTCCTTTCAGCATGATCAGGAAAGGGAGATGCTGTGGTGGTCAATGAATATAAAGCATCACTCTGAGACTGCGTGGTCTGCTGATAGTGCTCTTCTACCGACCAGTCACACCACGCAAAGCAAATAGTGTGCCAAACCTGTCTCAGTTCTGCTCCCTGTGAAATAGATAGAGTGGCTGACTGTCTTCTAATGCTTTAACATCTGTAGGGGAGAACATGTCATAAATACTAGCACAGAAAATATTTTTTTCTTCAGTCTCACAACTGCTGTTGTCACAGTTGTTAAACATTTGAAAGTTTGCTCTCCGTGGGAATAAGTAGATCTGCACTCAGGTTAAGGTTTGTGGCCTGTGCAAAGCAAAAGTTAGCACTAATCCTGTTTTCTTCTGGGAAGAAACCTTTCCCCTGGGAAATACACCCTTTTCTTTGCAGGAGGCTATGCTCACTTGTGGAGACAATGGACAAAAGTGACTTTGCTGTAGTGCTAAAGCAAATTTGAAATTTCAAACTTAATTCAGAGTTGGTATTTATTATTCATCTGAGTGGAGCAGTTCTGAAATTGGAGATCTGCTCAGGTAGTACCTGGTTCTGACTCGAGCAATGATAAAGGAGAGGAAGAATAAAAACAGTGGTTTGTACAATGTTTGGAGCAACAGCACTTTGAGATGCTTCAGTAGACTTCTGTATCTTGAGTACTGCCTTTCATGTTACCTCTGGCTGCACTCACTGCAGCCTCTACCTCTACATCTTGTTTGGCTATTCTTCTCTTCGAAAGGATTTATATTTTTCTCCTGTATGAATTGGTTGGAACCCACTCCAAGGGTTTATTGATCATGACGGAGTTTACTTGCTTTGGAACAAGTCTCTGACAAGGCACGCTCATAAGGTGCTTCCTACAGTTTGTGTTCTGTGCATTACAAATTTCTTTAACCTGCTTCCTTTGTAAACTTGCTGTAGCCAGGTTTTTCCCAGTCTCAGCTTGCTCCTATATCTCCAGTGAAGTGTGAGGATGCAGTGAACCCCATCCCCACTTGCAGGTGACTGGTGAACGAGGCTTGTTTTAAAAGGAGTTGTGCCAAGTTCTCCCAAGACGTGTGAGTTTTGGAAACTATGTAGAAATGCCTCTTGCCTCTTATTACTGTGCCAGTACTAAGCTCAAATCAGTTCAAGCGTTTTTTTTTCCTGCTAAAAAACATGAAAAGACAAGTTTCCTCTCATCTGTAGCCTCTTGTTGAATTTTTGAGAGATTTCTCTAACTTCACAATTAAGAGAAAGCTGTTTGTTTAATTGAGGATTTAAAGAAATGTGACATGCAGTGGCAGATCCCAACCTTGGAGTCGTGTAATTTCTTGTTAGAAGGAAAACTGGTTTCGCAGTAAATATCCAGAGGCTGATACATCCCAAATCTGAACTTGAGAGCTGCAGTTTGTAACGTGCCCTGGCTGGGCTGTGGTATGACCCCCTTGCTGCCGACGCAGCTGAGCACGGTGGAGCAGCCTCCCCACTGCAACACGCTTTGGAAGCTGCCAGCAAGGCTAGAAGGGTGGCGCTTATGGGAGCAAGGGGGCTCTTGGGGATCCCACAAGGTGAGGGTGAGGAGGAGGGCCCCCAACCAAATGAATACACCCCTGTCTTTTTAGTGGCTCCTTTTTAGGCTCCCTACCACTCATGGGGTTTGAAAGTTGGAAGGCAGTTTCACAGCATGGAGCTGGAGGTGGATGAGCAGTGTGGCACCTCAGAAAAAGTTCTGTGGTTGGTTTGCTTACATGAGCAGGTATTTTACAGGTACGATGTTGTTTGTTGTCAAACTTCTAAAAGAAGTTATAACTAAAGAATATATGTGTATGATAAAGGTTGTTAAACAAGAAATGATAATAGTATTTCTGTGGCATTGTTATTTCTGGTATTCATAAGCAATTTAGGAAATCTGCTAAGCTGTGTCCTAATTCTCTTTTTAAAATAGAACAAGCAGTTACTTGGGATGGTTTAATTAATCACAGTTTTTGTGACTCAAATACATAAAATTCTACTGTATAGTAGTGAAGTGTGAATGACTGCAGTAGTGCTGGCTGACCTTTCAACAATTCCATTAGTTGAAGGCCCTACTTAAGCTTTTGTTCTCTAGAAGTAACAATGTTTGTGCCTCAGAGGTGCAAATAATAAGTTCTTTAGTTGTGATTTGCAGCAGATGACTCATCTGTGATGAGTCAAGAAAGGATGGCTAAATGTATACTCTGTTATCTCGCAGTGCTTCGATTTTTATCTGACGTGCAGTGTGCCTGAGTGACACATGCTGGATGGAAACATCTGATGCTATAAGAGATGGGTTCATCCCTTTCTTGCTGTGGCTCACATCTTGCTACTGAAATACAATACTCAGTGTTTTTCTCATCACTAATCTATAACTTTTCTTTCTTTCCATCACTTTACATATTGAAGAATACTAGCTGTTACATGAAAAATGTCTTGAAATATTTCTGCTTCTTAAATACTTGAGGTTTTGCTGTTTATTTTTCACTGGTGCTGAGCCTGTTCAATGGGAGTTCATCAATTTCTATACCATTCTTAAAATTCAATTTCTTTGTCTAACCAGAATTGAGCTTTATTGCTGTCCTTATGTTTATATGTACATTACGTCGAAGAATCAGTATTTATAATGGTTTGGCTGAAAGTCACTTCTCTACCTTCTGGGAACAAAAGACAGTTGATTTTTATCACCACTGGTAGCTGCTGGTATGTTATTACTGGGTTTGCCTGCACAGTTTTTCTTCCCTTGGCTAACAGAATTGATATTTCACACCTCACTGAACTGTCCTCAAGTTTTAGATCTTAGACTGCAACACTGGTTGCTCCCTACTTTTGCTGGGAGGTGACATTATCTACCCAGGATTTACCAGGGTCAGGGAGTAGCTTTCAGGTTGCTGACTTCTGGGAGACAGTGTTCTGTGTGGTTTTCAATTGTCTTTAAAAAAAAAATAAAAAAATTAAGGCAATATTGTGAGACAGCATTGTAGCAGTTGTAGGCAGGAGGAGGTTCTTAGTACTCCAGTTCCGAATTTTGCTTTGCAGTGTTTATCTCAAGCTGTACCTGGATGACTTGGACCAAAATGTTTTCAGTATGCATTTATTGCAAAAATTCCCTGTCGTGAGAGTCTGGTTGTGATCACTTAGTTGGTGTTCTGCACAGCTGCTCATCAATTTGATTTCATCTTTATGGCTCCCATTATGCCTAATTATTACTGTCCTGGCCAGAAGTTCTTGGGGAAACCTCCTACACTGTTGGCTAGCCAGTGGCTATTGGTGTGGAGAAGACCCTCATCTTTGCAGCGTGAAGGTCCTTGATGAATCTTACAACATGACATACTGTTGCCCTAACTTCTGCTGGTTTTGTGTTTTAGCTGTTAGTGCAGCATTAAGGGAGAGTAGAATAACAGATACACACCAAGTATATGCAGTGTAGTGAAAAAGGGAGAGTAGCAAGAGGAGAAAAAGTGTGGAAAATTTCAGTATGGAGGGCCTTCTAGCCTGTGGAGCTAGGCACCTTGTCTTTAGCTTATAGGTGTGTTGTATCTTTCTCTGAGACTAGAAGAAAGCAGATTTTTAACTTAAACCACCATCTCATTCTCTGTGTAATATCTTCACATGGAATTTTCCTGAAAATGTTTTACTCATCACCATGGAAGTTTCAGTGTACCTCCCATAGTGAAGAACGA
The DNA here is from genome assembly GCA_013398295.1 of Chionis minor. Taxonomy (NCBI): domain Eukaryota; kingdom Metazoa; phylum Chordata; class Aves; order Charadriiformes; family Chionidae; genus Chionis; species Chionis minor. The sequence goes on along the minus strand of VZSF01003640.1, from coordinate 19,029 downwards.
GTATATCAGGCAAGACTAATTAAACTGATATTTTTTTGTTTCTCTACGTGTACTTTTCACCAATATAATAAACATAGTATTCCAAAGGGACGCTCAGATCTTTGCTTTGTTAACACTGTTACTTTACCTCTCTGTATCTGTTGTCAGGCTCACACAGCGAACTTGAATGGGAAACCCTAGTCATCCAGGAATTCTGGAAGTGATCATGGACTGGTCTGAAGGGAAAGATTTTGGAGTATTGCCAGAGGAGAAAGTGAGTTGTGCAAAAGACGCCCCACCATATAATAAACTACCAGAAAATGAGAAGAAACATGCTCTGTTTTACTGGTGGGTCCTGCCAGATTGTGGGAAAGCATTGGAAGTGGAACGTTGCTGTGTGGAGTCCTACATGACGAGTTGCAGAAGCCACTGAAGGACAAGGGGAATCGAGCAGAGGTGAAAGCCATCCAGCTGGCTTTGGACATTGCAGAACGGGAAAAATGACCAGTACTTTATCTTTATACTGATTCATGGATGGTGGCAAATGCTCTGTGGGGGTGGCTAAAGCAGTGGAAGCAGAACAATTGGCAGGGCAGAGGTAAACCCATCTGGGCTGCTGAACTGTGGCAAGGTATTGCTGCCCAGGTAGAGAATCTGGTTGTGAAAGTGCATCATGTAGATGCCCATGTACCCAAGAGTTGGGCCACTGAGGAACATCAGAACAACCAGCAGGTAGATCGGGCTGCTCAGATTGAAGTGGCTCAGGTGGATCTGGACTGGGGGAATTATTCCGAGCTTGGTGGGCCCATGACGCTTCAGGCCATCAAGGAAGAGATGAAATATATAGATGGGTTTGTGACCGAAGGGTAGACTTGACCATGAATGCTATTGCACAAGTTATCCATGAATGTGAGACATGTGCTGCAATCAAGTAAGCCAAGCAGTTAAAGCCTCTCTGGTATGGAGGAGGATGGCCAAAATACAAATATGGGGAGGCCTGGCAGGTTGATTATATTGCACTCCCACAAACCCACCAAGGCAAGCGTTATGTGCTCACAATGGTGGAAGCAACCACTGAATGGCTGGAAACATACCCTACACCCCATGCCACAGCCCGGAACACTATCCTGGGCCTTGAAAACAAGTCCTGTGGCAACATGGCACCCCAGAGAGAACTGAGTCAGACAATGGGACTCATTTCTGAAACAGACTTACAGGCACCTGGGCCAAAGAGCATGGCATTGAGTGAGTATATCACATTCCCAGTCATGCACCAGCCTCTGGGAAGATAGAATGATACAATAGACTGCTAAAAATTACACTGAGAGCCATGGGTGGCAGGACCTTCAAACACTGGGATACACATTTAGCAAAAGCTACTTGGCTAGTCAACACTAGGGGATCTGCCAATCGAGCTGGCCCTGCCCAATCAAAACTTCCACACAGCGTAGGAGGGGATAAAGTCCCTGTAGCGTATATGAAGAATATTCTGGGGAAGACAGTCTGGGTTAGTCCTGCCTCAGGCAAAGGCAAACCCATCCACAGGATTGCTTTCGCTCAAGGACCTTGGTGGGTGATGCAAGAAGGATGGGGAGGTCCAATGGGTACCTCATGGGAATCTGATTTTAGGTGACAATAGCCAGTAAATTAAACTGTATGATGTTAATTGTTAAATAATGCTGCCACTGTATGTCATCATTACTCTAATTGCTATCAATTGTACTACGGTAAGAATCACCTAAACTGATGACAGATGGACTTTAATAAAACTGAGTAAAGTGCAGTGGTTATGGGATCAGAACTGAGCTCAACAGCTGGCACACAGCAACTTCCTTGAGATTGACATCTTCAACTCGTGGACCATGGGCATGGACCGCACTGGATACATCAGACACGATCTCCAAACACAGCATGCAACACTCCAGCAGCACACACCATCACGCTTGCCCTGAGAGACTGTTCTAACAGACAGAGCCTAAAGTCATGGATTAAACAAACTCAATGGACGTTGTTTTAGAGGGATGCCCCATAGACTAAGGGAATTATATTTATATGTATGCATATATAAGACAGGGAAAAGTAGCAGTAATTAATTGCAAAATGTAAGGTCTGGGCATGACACAGATGGTACAGAATAAGGGGTGGACAATGTCCTGGTTCCAGCAGGGACAGGGTTAATATCTGGCACAGCACAGGTATTCCACACCATGTGATGCCATGCCCAGTCTTGGGGTGGGGGGATAGGGGGGTGGGGTGGGTGGAGCTTGCTGAGAGAGGGGCAAGGAAGCTACAGTTTGGGATCTGGGTGGGGCTTCCTGGTCAGGTCGGTGTAGAGGTAGGGTAACCCTGTTTGTACATCCCTCGGTCAGTGTTATTGTTGTTGTTTACCTATTTTCCTTTGCTGTTCTGTTAAACTGCCTTTATCTCAACCCACGAGTTTTGCCTTTTTATTCCGATTTTCTCTCACCACTGTGGGGGGTTGGGTGAGCGGCCGCGTGGTTCTTTGTTGCCGGCTGAGGCCAAACCAGGACAACAGAGAACCAGGACAACAGACAACAGCGTTGGTGGATAAGGGAAGGGCAACTGACATCATCTACTTGAACTTGTGCAAGGCATTTGACACTGTCCCGCATAACATCCTTGTCTCTAAATTGGAGAGACATGGATTTGACTGATGGACCACTCAGTGGATAAAGAACTGGCTGGATGGCTGCACTCAAAGAGTAATGGTCAATGGCTGGCTGTCCAAGCAGCAACTAGTGATGAGTGGCACTCCTCAGGGAGTAGTACTGGGACCAGTACTACTTAACACCTTTGTTGGCGACATGGATGTTGGGATTGAGTGCACCCTCAGCAAATTTGCCAATGACACCAAGCTGTGTGGTGCGGTTGGCACACTGGAGGGAAGGGATACCATCTAGAGGGACCTGGACAGGCTTGAGAGGTGGGCCTGTGCCAACCTCATGAAGTTCAACAAGGCCAAGTGCAAGGTCCTGCACATGGGTCAGGGCAATCCCATGCACAAATACAGGCTGGGCAGAGAGTGGATCGAGAGCAGCCCTGAGGAGAAGACCTTGGTGTGTTGGTGAATGAGAGGTTCAATGTGACCCAGCAATGTGTGCTTCCAGCCCAGAAGTCTAACCATATCCTGGGCTGCATCAAAAGAACCATGGCCAGCAGGTTGAGGGAGGTGATTCTGTCCCTCTACTCTGCTCTTGTAAGACCCCGCTTGGGGTCCAAACCCTTTAAAAACAAAAATGAAATTTGGACCATACCTACAGCTAAAAATGCAGTTTTACTCAGTGCAGCATTTTGCACACCTCAATATCATTTATTAAGTGATTATTTTATTTTCCTTGATGTTTTGAAAATTATTTTAACATTTCAATATTATAATATTTGTTTTGCTTGAAGAAATTAATTTTAATTGGAAAAGACCCATCTGTACCCTCACCCAAGGTGGAAGCTTTGTGGCGTGTTCTGTGAGCTGCAGAGTATTACTTTAAAGTTATCATAACCTCCATTTCTCAGACGTTAATAATGGAGATGCTGACAGATCTAATCTTTAAGGCTACAAGGAGAGCTACTGTAATAACACCATCTCCTTTCACTGTGTGAATAGTGCAAAAAGAGGCCTTCAGATGCTCAGGTCCTTTTAAAAAAAACCAAATTTAATTTATCATGGACAATAAATGAACAGAGAGCTGTTGAAGTGAAATACCGTGTTTAATCATAGAAGAGGTATAATGTGGACAGTAGAAGTATGGGCTTCTTAACACTGATACCTAGGAGCTGCAAGTTATTTATAAGGCTGGTTCATAGAAGCATATAATCATTTAGGTTGCAAAAGACCTTTAAGGTCCTACAATTAACCTAACACTGCCAAGTCCACCACTAAACCATCTCCCTAAGCACCACATCTATGTGTCTTTTAAATACCTCCAGGCATGGTGAGATATTCTTCCCTGGGCAGCCTGTTCCAATGCTTGACAATCCTTTCAGTGAAGAAATTTTTCCTAATATCGAATCTAAACCTCCCCTGGCATAACTTGAGGCTATTTTCTCTTGTCCTATCACTTGTTACTTGGGAAAAGAGATCGCTACAACCTCCTTTCAGGTAGTTGTAGCGAGCGGTAAGGTCTCCCCTCAGCCTCCTCTTCTCCAGGCTAAACAACCCCAGTTCCCTCAGCCACTCCTCGTAAGACTTGTTCTCTAAATCCCTCAACAGCTTCGTTGCCCTTCTCTGGACATGCTTCAGTACCTCAATGTCTTTATTGTAGTGAGGGGCCCAAAACTGAACATGGCATTCAAGGTGGGGCCTCACCAGTACCAAGTACAGTGGGACAATCACTTCCCTAGTCTTGCTGACCACACTGTTTCTGATACAAGCCAGGATGCTGTTGGCCCTCTTGACTGTCTGGGCACACTGCTGGCTCATACTCAGCTGATTGTCTAACAACACCCCCAGTCCTTTTCTGCCATGCAGCTTTCCAGCCACTCTTCCCCAAGCCTGTAGCGTTGCATGAGGTTGTGACCTGGCATTTAACCTCGTTGAACCTCATACAATTGGTCTTGGCCCATCGATCCAGCCTGTCCAGATCCCTCTGTAGGGCCTTCCTACTCTCAAGCAGGTCAACACTCCTGCCCAACTTGGTGTTGTCTGCAAACTTACCAAGGGTGTACTCAGTACCCTCATCCAGATTGATGATAAAGATGTTAAACAGAACTGGCACCAATACTGAGCCCTGGGGAACACCACTTGTGACCGGCTGCCAACTGGATTGGACTCCATTCACCACCACTCTTTGGGCCTAGCCATCAAACCAGTTTTCAACCCAGTGAAGAATACACTCATCCAAGCCATGAGCACGCAGTTTCTCTAGGAGAGTGCTGTGGGGGACGGTGTCAGGGCTTTACTAAAGTCTAGGTAGACAACATCTACAGCCTTTCCCTCATCCACCAAGCAGGTCACTGTNTTTCAGTGAAGAAATTTTTCCTAATATCGAATCTAAACCTCCCCTGGCATAACTTGAGGCTATTTTCTCTTGTCCTATCACTTGTTACTTGGGAAAAGAGATCGCTACAACCTCCTTTCAGGTAGTTGTAGCGAGCGGTAAGGTCTCCCCTCAGCCTCCTCTTCTCCAGGCTAAACAACCCCAGTTCCCTCAGCCACTCCTCGTAAGACTTGTTCTCTAAATCCCTCAACAGCTTCGTTGCCCTTCTCTGGACATGCTTCAGTACCTCAATGTCTTTATTGTAGTGAGGGGCCCAAAACTGAACATGGCATTCAAGGTGGGGCCTCACCAGTACCAAGTACAGTGGGACAATCACTTCCCTAGTCTTGCTGACCACACTGTTTCTGATACAAGCCAGGATGCTGTTGGCCCTCTTGACTGTCTGGGCACACTGCTGGCTCATACTCAGCTGATTGTCTAACAACACCCCCAGTCCTTTTCTGCCATGCAGCTTTCCAGCCACTCTTCCCCAAGCCTGTAGCGTTGCATGAGGTTGTGACCTGGCATTTAACCTCGTTGAACCTCATACAATTGGTCTTGGCCCATCGATCCAGCCTGTCCAGATCCCTCTGTAGGGCCTTCCTACTCTCAAGCAGGTCAACACTCCTGCCCAACTTGGTGTTGTCTGCAAACTTACCAAGGGTGTACTCAGTACCCTCATCCAGATTGATGATAAAGATGTTAAACAGAACTGGCACCAATACTGAGCCCTGGGGAACACCACTTGTGACCGGCTGCCAACTGGATTGGACTCCATTCACCACCACTCTTTGGGCCTAGCCATCAAACCAGTTTTCAACCCAGTGAAGAATACACTCATCCAAGCCATGAGCACGCAGTTTCTCTAGGAGAGTGCTGTGGGGGACGGTGTCAGGGCTTTACTAAAGTCTAGGTAGACAACATCTACAGCCTTTCCCTCATCCACCAAGCAGGTCACTGTATCATAGAAGGAGATCAGGTTTGTCAAGCAGGACCTGCCTTTCATGAACCCCTGCTGACTGGACCTGATCACCTGTCTGTCCTGTATGTGCCATGTGATGGCACTCAAGATGATCTGCTCCATAACTTTCCCCAGCCCCAAGGTCAGACTGATGGGCCTCTAGTTCCCTGAATCCTTTTTCTGGGTGTTCTTGTAGATGGGCATCATGTTTGCTAACCTCCAGTCAACAGGGACCTTCCTGGTTAGCCAGGACTGCTGATAAATGATGGAAAGTGGCTGGGTGAGCACTTATGACACCTCCCTCAATACCCTTGGGTGGATCCCATCTCACCCCATAGACTTGTGTACATCTAAGTGGTGTAGCAGGTCACTAACCACTTCCCCTGTGGGAAATGAGGCATTAAGCCTCAGCCTTTTTTTCATCCTTTGTCACCATGTTTCCTCCATGGATCCAGTAAAGGATGTAGATTCTCCTTAGCTCTTCTTCTGCTGTTAATGTATTTATAGACACTATTTTATTGGTCTTTTTAATGTCAGTAGCCAGATTAAGTTATAGTTGGGCTTTGGCCCTTGCAATTTTCTCCCTGCATAACCTCACGACATCTTTGTACTCCTCCTGAGTTGCCTGCCCCTTCCTCCAAAGGTCATAAACTCTCTGTTTTTTCCAAGTTCAAGTCAAAGCTCTCTGTTTAGCCAGGCTGGTGGTCTTGCCCCCAGCTTGCCCCAGTCTTTCAGCATATGGGGCCATCTTGCTCCTGTACCTTTAAGGTTATGTTCTTGAAGAATGTCCAGCCTTCCTGGACTCCTTTGCCCTTCAGGATTGCCTCCCAAGGGACTCCGTCAACCAGCCCCCCTTCCTTGCTTCTCCAAGAAACAAAAACTCTGTTATTTCACGATCATATCGCCTACAATTCGTTCTCCGTTCACAAACAACAGGACCACTGAGGCACCTTCCCTAGTTGGCTCTTCCACACACTCCAGGGACCTCCTAGAGTGTTTCCTCTCTGCTGTATTGCATTTCCAGCAGCCATCTGGTAAGTTGGAGTCCCCCATGAGAACAAGGGCTAGTGATCATGAGACTTCTCCCAGATACTTACAGAATATTTCATCTATCTCTTCATCCTGGTTCGGTGGTCTATAAGAGAATCCCACCCTGATATCTGCCTTATTGGCCTTCCCCCTTATTCTTACCCATAAACGCTCAGTCCTGTCATCACCATCATCGAGCTCTAGACAATCAAAACTCTCCAACATACAGGGCTACCCTACAACCTCTCCTTCCTTGCCTGTCCCTTCTGAAGAGTTTATTGCAGTGCTCCAGTTCTGTGAGTCATCCACCATGTTTCCTTGATTGCAACTATATTGTAGTTTTCCNCCTTCTCTGGACATGCTTCAGTACCTCAATGTCTTTATTGTAGTGAGGGGCCCAAAACTGAACATGGCATTCAAGGTGGGGCCTCACCAGTACCAAGTACAGTGGGACAATCACTTCCCTAGTCTTGCTGACCACACTGTTTCTGATACAAGCCAGGATGCTGTTGGCCCTCTTGACTGTCTGGGCACACTGCTGGCTCATACTCAGCTGATTGTCTAACAACACCCCCAGTCCTTTTCTGCCATGCAGCTTTCCAGCCACTCTTCCCCAAGCCTGTAGCGTTGCATGAGGTTGTGACCTGGCATTTAACCTCGTTGAACCTCATACAATTGGTCTTGGCCCATCGATCCAGCCTGTCCAGATCCCTCTGTAGGGCCTTCCTACTCTCAAGCAGGTCAACACTCCTGCCCAACTTGGTGTTGTCTGCAAACTTACCAAGGGTGTACTCAGTACCCTCATCCAGATTGATGATAAAGATGTTAAACAGAACTGGCACCAATACTGAGCCCTGGGGAACACCACTTGTGACCGGCTGCCAACTGGATTGGACTCCATTCACCACCACTCTTTGGGCCTAGCCATCAAACCAGTTTTCAACCCAGTGAAGAATACACTCATCCAAGCCATGAGCACGCAGTTTCTCTAGGAGAGTGCTGTGGGGGACGGTGTCAGGGCTTTACTAAAGTCTAGGTAGACAACATCTACAGCCTTTCCCTCATCCACCAAGCAGGTCACTGTATCATAGAAGGAGATCAGGTTTGTCAAGCAGGACCTGCCTTTCATGAACCCCTGCTGACTGGACCTGATCACCTGTCTGTCCTGTATGTGCCATGTGATGGCACTCAAGATGATCTGCTCCATAACTTTCCCCAGCCCCAAGGTCAGACTGATGGGCCTCTAGTTCCCTGAATCCTTTTTCTGGGTGTTCTTGTAGATGGGCATCATGTTTGCTAACCTCCAGTCAACAGGGACCTTCCTGGTTAGCCAGGACTGCTGATAAATGATGGAAAGTGGCTGGGTGAGCACTTATGACACCTCCCTCAATACCCTTGGGTGGATCCCATCTCACCCCATAGACTTGTGTACATCTAAGTGGTGTAGCAGGTCACTAACCACTTCCCCTGTGGGAAATGAGGCATTAAGCCTCAGCCTTTTTTTCATCCTTTGTCACCATGTTTCCTCCATGGATCCAGTAAAGGATGTAGATTCTCCTTAGCTCTTCTTCTGCTGTTAATGTATTTATAGACACTATTTTATTGGTCTTTTTAATGTCAGTAGCCAGATTAAGTTATAGTTGGGCTTTGGCCCTTGCAATTTTCTCCCTGCATAACCTCACGACATCTTTGTACTCCTCCTGAGTTGCCTGCCCCTTCCTCCAAAGGTCATAAACTCTCTGTTTTTTCCAAGTTCAAGTCAAAGCTCTCTGTTTAGCCAGGCTGGTGGTCTTGCCCCCAGCTTGCCCCAGTCTTTCAGCATATGGGGCCATCTTGCTCCTGTACCTTTAAGGTTATGTTCTTGAAGAATGTCCAGCCTTCCTGGACTCCTTTGCCCTTCAGGATTGCCTCCCAAGGGACTCCGTCAACCAGCCCCCCTTCCTTGCTTCTCCAAGAAACAAAAACTCTGTTATTTCACGATCATATCGCCTACAATTCGTTCTCCGTTCACAAACAACAGGACCACTGAGGCACCTTCCCTAGTTGGCTCTTCCACACACTCCAGGGACCTCCTAGAGTGTTTCCTCTCTGCTGTATTGCATTTCCAGCAGCCATCTGGTAAGTTGGAGTCCCCCATGAGAACAAGGGCTAGTGATCATGAGACTTCTCCCAGATACTTACAGAATATTTCATCTATCTCTTCATCCTGGTTCGGTGGTCTATAAGAGAATCCCACCCTGATATCTGCCTTATTGGCCTTCCCCCTTATTCTTACCCATAAACGCTCAGTCCTGTCATCACCATCATCGAGCTCTAGACAATCAAAACTCTCCAACATACAGGGCTACCCTACAACCTCTCCTTCCTTGCCTGTCCCTTCTGAAGAGTTTATTGCAGTGCTCCAGTTCTGTGAGTCATCCACCATGTTTCCTTGATTGCAACTATATTGTAGTTTTCCAGCTGCACAATAGGGTACATCTGACATGGTGTTGCTGTTTTGTCTTGACCTAAAATAATGCTAGAACAGTACTGTTCTCTTCTGTTGAGCATCAGCTAATGGTGACAGTACTGTGAGAAAGTACAAACAAGAAACCCAACCTTTCTTTTGGATTTTATTGTTTTCCATATAATTATGAATGAAACTGTGTATCTGAAGTGTTCTTATACATTACAAAAACTGCAGCTAGTGAACAATAAATATGAAGAATCATAACCACTTCAGCTTTTCCTGGTGGTTGACTTAAATTATATACCATTTCTGATAACATTGTAAAATTGTTCGGACAAACCAAAACTATTCTTTCTTTATATTAAATATATCTCTTGTAGTACATACTCAGCATTATGACTGAGATTTGACTCATAACACCAGGGTAGCACTGGGTGTAATTTCTTGTTCCATAGCTCCCAGGAAGCCTTTTTCCCTTTAGTCATCCAGTGCAAGCATGTCTTAAATGACCCATGGTGTGCATCTTATGGTAAGAATTAGAAATGGAAGAACTGCTTTGGATGAAATATGAAATGTCCAGCTTTAGTCTCAAAAATGGTATTAAACTGTTAGGTTGTGGACCCTGTAACTTCTCCTTGTATTTTGCCTTGTAATGTGTTTTGCTTTGCCAGTTTCTCTCCTCTTCTAGCTGGTCTAGAACTCACTGAATGGGTAGTATTACAAAAGGGCTATTTGGTTATTTTACTGATCAAATATAAATTGTGTTTAGAAATTCTAGGAAAAATGATGTCCAGGATTGGGAAAATTATCTCGCCAAACTGAATCTCCGAGTCCAAGGATGTGCTCTCAGTGCTCATTCATACAAGTTGGTGGATTCTTCAAATTTGAATGTTTGAAAGCTGTACTGAAACCATGATAATCCTGACCAGAATCTTGCATTAAGAGTTTCCATTCAATGGAGGTATATTATTACACATCACATTCTAAAAGAGGTTTCTATTAAAATTTCTGCAGAGATTTCAACATCCTGCCTGTCAGCTTTGTAGAGTTGTATAAGCACAAACAGTAGAACCACGTTTTACTGAAATACCTGTCATGATGAGTAATCAAAAATCTGTTAGGTGGACAAGATCTAATAAGCCATCAGATTTTGGATAGCAGAATTACATGACTCCTCTTTCTATATTACAGAATCACAGAATGGTAGGGGGTGGAAGGGACCTTCAGAGATCATCTAGTCCAACTCCCTGCCAAAGCAGGTTCATCTAGAGCAGGTTGGACAGGAATACATCCAGGCAGGTTTTTAATATCTCCAGAGAAGGAGACTCCATAATGTCTCCGGGCAGCCTGTTCTAGTGCTCTGCCACCCTCAAAGTCAAGAAGTTCCTCCTCATGTTCAGCTGTAATTTCCTGTGTTCCAGTTTGAACACATTTTCTCTTGTCCTGTTGCTGGGCACCACTGAAAAGAGTATCGCCCCATCTTCTTGACACACACCCTTCAGATAAGCATTGATGAGATCCCTTCTCACTCTTCTCTTCTTCAGGCTAAACAGACCCAGGTCTCTCAGCCTTTCCTTNCTCATGGTCACCTTGTTGTCCACCAGGACTTCAAAAGTCCCTCTCTGCAGAGCTGGTTTCCAGCAGGTCAGCCCCTAACATGTAACGGTACATGGGGTTATTCCACCCTAGGTACAGGACCCTACACTTGTCCTTGTTGAACTTTGTTCAGTTCCTCTCCGCCCAACTCTGGTCATGCTGAATGGCAGCACAGCCTTTTGGTGTGTCAGCCACCCCTCGCAGTTCTGTATCATCATCAAACTTGCTGAGGGTACACTCTGTCCCCTCATCCAGATCATTGATGAATACATTGAACAAGACTGGACCCAGTACTGACCCCTGAGGAACACCGCTAGCTACAGGCCTCCAACTGGACTCTGCACTGCTGATCGTAACGCTCTGAGCTCTGCCATTCAGCCAGATCTCAATCCACCTCACTGTCCACTCACCTAACCCACACTTCCTAAGCTTACCTATGCAGATGTTATGGGAGACAGTGTCAAAAGCCTTGCTGAAGTTGAGGTAGACAACAGCCACTTCTCTCTCCTCACCTATCCAGCCAGTCATGCCATCACAGAAGGCTATCAGATTGGTCAAGCATGATTTCTCCTTGGTGAAACCATGTTGACGACTCCAAATAACCTTCTTTTCCTCTACATGCTTAGAGATGACATCCAGGGTGAGCTGTTCCATCACCTTTCCAGGGATGGAGGTGAGGCTGACTGGCTCCCAGTTTCCTGGATCCTCCTTCTTGCCTTTTTTGAAGCGTGGAGTGACAACGGCTTTCCTCCAGTCCTCAGGCACCTATCCTGTTCTCCAGGACCTTTCAAAGAGGATGGAGAGCAGCTTTATAATGACATCTGTTAGCTGCCTCAGCATTCTTGGGTGCATCCCAATGGGGCCCATGGATTTGTTGGCATCAAGTTTGCCTAAATGATCTCTAACTTGATTCTCCTAGATCAGGAGAATGTTTTCCTTTCTCCAGGCTTTCTCTCTTACCTCCAGGGTCTGGGATTCCTGAGGGCCGGCCTTAGCAGTAAAGACTGAAGCAAAGAGGGCATTCAGTAACTCCGCCTTCTCTGCATCCACCATTACCAGAGCACCTACCTCGTTCAGCAGTGGGCCCACATTTTCTCTAGTGTTCCTTTTACTACCGATGTACTTGAGAAAACCCTTCTTCTTACTTGAGTTTATCTGTTACAGGAGAGGTATTGCTGTGGATCCTGAAATGCTTGCTAAGTAATATACTAGAGAAAGTAGATTATTCTCTGGCAGTTGCCATTCGTTAATAATTGTGAACCCTGTCAGGAAGAGCTGTGAATTTTGATGGTGCCCTTCCAAGGCAATGTAGTGAGAATAAAGAAGCAGCAGAGGCCAAGAGCCATAAATGGAGCCTTAGAGAGCAGCTCAATTTATGCAGAGGTAACTTATCTTTGTTCTTTTTACCTGAGCCTATAGGGAAGACTGAATGTAAGTGCTTGTCTAGGGAAGTTGAGTAAGTGACAGTGGGAGTCTCTCTTTTTTTCATGTCTTCTTTATTCCCCAACCCTTTCCTAGATATGAGAGCTCTGCGGAGGCAGGGGGCTGAGGAGACAGGAGATAATGTCAAGTAAGCAAGAGATCATTTCCAAGAACAAATAGGGCAGCCTGTGCAGAAGGTGGGTTGTACAAATAGAAATAACTTGTAGCATTGGCTTGCTGCTATGCTTCTTTCCCTTTCTCACAAGGATTGGCTAAGTATGCATTAGAAATTGTGAAGCTAGAAGTTTTTCTAATATGACTGGTTTGTACTGGCCCTGAAATAACGCCGATAATGTTAAACTTGTGATAACAATACTTCCTTTTTGACTCCTAGAGAACCATACCTTCATTTAAATATTTTGTCTCTCTGACCTTAGCATGTTCAGTATGTCAGTAACCTGTTGCAGTAATTTGTGTACTGTAAACCTGTATTTAGGTGTAGAAATAGAAATGCACATCCAATGCTGACAGATGGATGCTGGGTTCTGTTTTTGAACTATGGCACCATCTGTTCAACTTGACACGGTTTGGAAACCAAACATTCATTGAGCTACTGTCATGTCCTCTGCTTGCCTGATGAAGAGGCTGAAGACTGCAGATGAGCAATACTTAGAGGTGGCCATGAACCCTTTTAAGGGAGAAAAAGAGGGGAGAGTGGAACATGAGTCTTGATTCAACAACTGAAGGGAGACAAACAGCTAAGAAGGATGCAAGAAGGGAAGTAAGAGATGTTGCTGGTCAGTTTTCTTTGTTTTTACCAAGATCCTGGTGGCAAGGGAACTGAACGCTTGACACTTATTTTTGTTGAGTTGGTTGAATGATATAGCACCATCACATGCATTTAGGAGAATAGCAAACCTCTGCAATTGCATGAGACTATCTGTCTGAAAGGGCTTATGGAATTGAGTCCTATTGCCCCATAGTACATGGGATTTTGTTACTAGCTCGCACAGAGCTAAACCAAGGGTGGACATCCAGCCAACAAAACCTGTGTGCCAGGTCCTGGGTTCCTAGTCTATCCAGGAGCAAGTCTGTCTTGTGCCTCAATTTGGCTGACAAAGGCAACTCTCCTCAGAACCTAATCATTTGAACGCTGAGTGGGATTTCAGAGCTTATGTCATGCCATTGTTAGTACTGGAGATGAGATACCTGTTGTCAGTAAGGATAGAAACCCACCAGAACTAACAAGTCTGTGGTGTGGTAAAAACAGTTTATTCAGCTTTATGATACACTGACAGGGGTGTTTGAAGTAGTGAGACACCAACAGTTTCTAGTAACAGAGTTGGCTGAATCGTCTCGATATTTGTCAGTCCAGAAGTTACTTTTTTCTCTTAAAATCCATTTAACACACACCAAAAAAAAGGAAAAAAAAAACAACCCACAAATGAAAATGTGATTTTAAAATACATTTTTTAAAACTTAATGTGTTACCAAGGAGTTTAAAAAAAGCACTCTTCAAGTGGTGTGCTTGACTGTCAGAATTAGCATTGAGAACAAGTATCTTAAGCAAGTTTGAAGATGAAGAGTTTTCTAGTAATATAGTCGAGCTTGTTATGTGGTCCTTGCACACAGAATATGACTCCTTGGAATCTTCTAGCACTCTCTGCTACAGGCAAGTTTGCATAGGATTTTGGTCCTCTACAGAAACTTATGAAAATCAGAGTTACAGAACAAAGCCAGTTTCAAAGCTTATTTGAGTTGGGTTACAAACCATCTATAAGACATTCAAACGTAAGTAGCTGTTTGCATACTTTTGCAGACATGTATTTGAAAGCTTGTTCTTTCCCCACAAACTATTTCTACTTGAAGCACTGGAAGTCTATTTCTTACTGACAATGTGCTATTGTTAAATTGCATCATTGCCTCTTTTTAAGAGCTCTGCTTAAAAGGTTCAGAGGTGATGTGAAGAAAAAAGTTTTCTTCACAGAAGAAAAAAATAATGTTTTCCCCCTTTTTTTACACCAGAGAATAACTATTGTCTTAAAATAAAATCAATATCTTGTTTTTTAACTAAAATTTTTGAATTTTCCATTAAGAAGTGCAACTTGTCACCAGAAATTATGCTTTTGATCTACTGATGTAAAATGTGAAGTGAATAACAAGGAAGATAAATTGATAACAAAATAAATTGAAGATATATAAAATAAGGGAGGACTGAAAAACAGAAGTGAGCATGATGGTAGAATAAAACACAGTATAGACAAGTTTAATTTCAGTTTTTTCTGATATTGACACTGTCTTTTTTTGAGAATAATGAATCTCCTTAACGTATATTTAACATGAAAATTCCAATATTGTATTTAATAACACAATACAAGTTCACATGAACATACAAAACTGTCTACTCCTAATACCAAGGAAACCCTTCCATTTAGTCTAACTTTTTCAAATTTTTGTCATCATAGAAGAGCACGAAATGCCTTCTTAAGCCTGGACAAAAATTTTTGGCTTTTGCTCTAAACAAGGTTGGACTGAGCAGTTGTTGGCAATACTTTTGAATTTCTCCTTTAAAAAGGGAGGGGGAGTAACTGTATTCATAAGGTCCCCTGGAAATACTGTGTGTGCATGCGTTAGAGTCAGAAAACCGTGTCTTGCAATAGTGCTAGCTGGGATGTCTCTCCATGTTTTAAATGGCTAGACTTTCACCAAATGTTTCAGTGATGGATGCAGCTTTTCAGTGTATCTTGATTTCCCACCATTGTTTCTGCTTGGTCAAAAGTAGATCAAAGTCTGAGAAGAAATAACATGGAAATTTGGGAGAGTTGAACAGGGACCACAAAAAAGAGGCAGAAGTTTCATGGGAAGTGCCTCAGGGGTAGTGTCTGGGCAGCAAGCTGCAGCAAACATTTTGGGGCTGGAACTGAATGTGAAGAATGGGGACAATGGTATTTTTGTCTCCCAGCTACTCCAGGGAGCAGTGAGAGAAGAGGCATTTAGGGTGTATGGTACAGCAACCCCTACTAGCAATCAAACTGGCTCCAGGCAGAAGCAGGACTGGAGAGGAGCAAACTGCCTCTCCATGGGCTCTGCTTGCTGCTTGGATAGATCAGGCCTGGGAGATTACTGAGGGGTTCTTGGAGGGAAGGCAGCCTCTCCAGCAAGGAGAGGTTCTCCGAAAACCTGTCCTTGGTGCAGATGCATCCTGGTGGGCTGCGTCCTGGGATGGGGAACTCTGGGAAGATGAACTCTCCAACTTCCTACCCCAAGTGATATTTAGCCCAGGAGAACTTGTGTCGTGGTGGAACCTAAGACAGCCTGCCCCATGAACTGTCTGCTAAACTGACATTTCTGTTAGTGATAAATTTTGACAAAGAACAGCAAGAGAAACCAGATCCCTTGAGGGTTCGTATATGTGACAGTCAGTATTTCTCGTAGTAGAGACAGCTGAGTGTTGCCCTCAGGGCAAAATGATAGACTACTTCAAATGCCTTGTAGCTTATCCTGTGCAATGAATGAGACTCTTAGAAAACTGAGCTCTCTGCTAGACCAGAACACAAGAGCCCTAGTTATTAAGCTACTGAAGTCAACTGTACAGCTAAAGCTCTAGCAAATGAGCAGTTTAAAATGATTTATGCACCTAAAGGTAGAATATAATTCTCCTAATGGAAATAGGTGACAGGAGAAAAAATAGGCTTGCAAGATTATCAGCAATGTGGTAATTGCTTCAGTTGCCAGTTTTGGGGTGCAGGACACTGACAAATGAATTGCACATGTTGTCATCTGTCTGAAGTGCTCCAGACTCTTATTTAGTCTGAAAGAGCTTGTCAGTTTAATATTGTGTGTGATCGTAATGGTTGTCAGACATAAATGGAATGGATTGGGTAGAACAAAAAAACCCCACTATTTAAATGTGAGTCATAGCTCTAGGAAGGTGGCTTTCTATAAAGTTTTAAATAATATCTTAACATTTGTAACAGAGATGTTAAGGGTGAATTGCATTTCAGTCAAGTGCATGTGATTGTTTTCACCTTTGGTCTCTGGCATGCTGTTTTGGTGTGGGCTGAAGGTCCAAAATATGTCTCAATCTGGATTTCATATCCTGCATTTCAGGGGCACTGAAGTCTGAGACTTGGCTGTTCAGCAAATAACAGACACCAGCTTTGCATTTAATCACTCCTGATGGTCTGCAAGTTTCTGTCCAGTTATCTGTCCAACTTAATTTGTTGGACCTGACTGCTCTTTTATGGTGATACTTTTGACGGCTCTGTTAACTCAAAAGTCATATGTGTGCCACCTAAGTTTGAGGACTCAGGGCATTGTGTTATCAGTTACAAGGCTGTCTGGACTGGATAAAGGTTGTCACTTAAAATCCTAGTAGACATGCAATCTCAGTTCAATCATTCCACCCAACTGTTCACAAGGAAGGTTGGTCTTACTTGCTAAAAATGGGAGGGACTTGTCCCTCAGGTAGGGAAGAAGGAAATAAATGTATTGTCTAAAAAATAGCTTGACTCTCAAGTCCTTAAGGTGCTTCAATTTGCACTGAGGCAAAGGCAGAACTTCCAGTAATGAAGACTTAGGTTCAATTCATCCTTCTTCGTTACATAATTGGCTTTCATCTCCTTGTTTCCTGAGTGCTTACTGGCTGATCAGTGCTTCAAGATTTATGGAGGTGTCCATTCTTTCCAAGTGTTACATACAGTGTAAAAGTTCAGACAAAAGGCAGAACTTCTAGGGCAAGTAAGTCCTGTAGGCTGTATTTGCCCTGTATTCAAGCAAATGTCCTGTTAATATTCTAGTTTTGCTGAAATAAGCATCATGGGATATTGGTATTACAGGTGCCAAATTAAAAAAATGCAAGAAATATTGAATGGTATGACCTAGGGATTTTGGTCAAAAGTAGATCAAAGTCTGAGGAAAAATGGGTATTTTCTATGTGAAAATAAGCAAATAAATGTTCCCTCCAGTAGGGCTTACTAATTGTCTTAGAGGGAAGCAGCTCATCTCAGAAGAGCAGAAGAGAAGTTCGTCAGAAGTTGCTAAGAACCTCACACTTAAGCTTATTTATTTATGTAGCTACCTGTCCTACACAGGCATAATATCAACAGGAAAACCCTAACATAATTAGGTAGTTTAGTGAGTTCTATATCTAATCCTTCCATCCTATCATGCCCTTCCCTTTGCCAAACCATAAATGAGTATTAGACAATGTTTTCTTTAGCTTACTCAGTCTAGGTTTAAATGCTCAAGGTTTGGGAGTTTGTGCGAATTTACCTGCAGGTGAACAAGATGATGGGGGTATTTTAGTCTTGTTGTTTAATCTAACAGTTGAAAAACAATGCTGCTTATGTTATCTTGTGCTTCTCTGTGTTAAGTTCTTTATTGTTCCCCTATTTGTAGTGGTATGGTAACATTACTGTACTTGCTGAATATGAGCATGCCTTAAACTGTTGGAATATGTCCATTTTATTCTTTTTTTTAAAAAAAGCTTTTACTCTGTGTTTTGAGGGAAGGATTTGGACTTAGCAGTAGAGTAGGGGAGCTGCTATTTGATCTCAGGCATAGCTAGTTTTCCCTGTCTCCAGGTTAGAGTGCTGGTTAGTTTCATTAGTGTGTCCAACCCCAGACTACTCAAATTCAAGTCTTCGGTAAATCCTGTGATACTAATCCTAAAACTTTGGCCATGCAGTGGAACATTACTAGCTGAGAAATGGGAATTAGCCTAGTTAACCCAAATCAAAAATCTGCCTGGAGTGAACTTCCATCAGAAGGCAAGAGTTGAAAAGCAGGTTAGGCCAAAACCCTAAAAATTATTTTAATTCCAGGTATGCGTCTTGCAATTTCTTTTTCTCTTATGGCCCTACCTAGGGCCAGGACTGAAACTTCTTTATACTAGAAGGAAGTTTGAAAGAGAAGCCCTTTTCTGTGTTGCCTGGATAGTCTGTGAGGCAGAATGCTCTCCCCTATGAATTCACTATGCTCAAGTTTGTTTTAAGGCTAAATCAGAATTTTGTAGCTTCAGGCTATTCTGTTTTCCTACCTGTTGTGCAGCCTGTGCCTGTTTTTAGCAACTGTAGATTCCCTTTACCTTTATATCTAATGTGTCAGTTGTGCAGTTCTTGACAAGAAGCTGGAAGTGCTGCCTACTCACCTGCGCAAAGACTATCCCAGCTGATACTTGCAGAGGTTGAGTCACGTACTCACTGACTGACCTTGAATGCCTTACATTTATATATATTTTTTTTGTATATGTCTTCCCGCTTCTGTAGTTTGCTTACAGTTGTTCACGGTCAAAAAGAACTACATGAACTTTTTCTCAAAGTTAAGGTTCAAGAGTTTGTTTTATACACCGTATCTCCAGGTAGGGAGAAGCTCTGCTGTTGGCAGGTGGAAACACTTCCCTCTGTAGTTAACCACTTAGAAGGCAATGTGGTTTTTAGGATTCTTCTGCTTGATAGACTCTAGTCACAGCGCTTCAGTACCGTGCGGCAGAAGATTAGCACTGAATGCTCAGCAAAGGTGAGGAGAAAACAGAGCCTGTTGGAGAACACTGAAGGTCGGCATCACCTCTAGTCGAGTCGCCGGGGAGACCAGCTGCA